>JAZKJV010008634.1:0-253125 GCA_037367405.1 Ottelia alismoides
TAAGATTATATACAACGAAGGATAAACATGACTAATTGACGCCATCCTACTTGAAATGGAGTCGTGCATGTTTTTATTTAGAAACGATGATAAAGGGTAGACTACTCTTTGTCTGTTTTTCACACATTTACTTTATTTGATTTGATTTGACCTTTCATCAACCAATCCTTATTCAGTCATGTAGTGCGACTCATCCGTCCTCGGCTAGCATTTTCTCCTCTTTCAGGTCTATAGTAAAAAATTATTGTTGGGAGCGGAAGCGGTACCAACTCTGTTCTACTATCAGTTGATGGGAACACAGCCCACCAGTATCGTCTCCTCTCGGATACCGGTCCCCTCGGATATGGAAAAGGATACATATACATATGCAGATGCGCAATCAACCACCATCACAGAAGTACATGGAGAAAAGAACCAAGAATAACGGTGGTCAGTCACCTTTCGCGACCACCGGAGAACAAAGATCATTAAAATAAAAACGAGTACAACTCTCTCTGTTCCCTCGCTCTCTTCCTCTCTGCCCCCCCCCCCCCCCCCCCCCCTCCTTCTCCATAGGGGTTACATTGTTCTTGTCATGGTGGTGAGAAGGCAATGCCTCCCATCCCCCCTCTTTATATAGTACAAATACAACTCTATAGTCATATTTCCAATAGGATTATAAATAGAATACGACTCAACTACTGTTATGATTAGGAGTCAAATCCCATTAGGATTTCTAATCCTAATTTGACTCTAATCCTAACACTTATAAGGGTCTAGATTTTTTATAATGCACAGAGATAAATGAAATTGGAAAATTGATAGTGAAGTTCTTGCGTAAAAGGAAGCTGTGTTCCACCTTTGCTGCCAAAAAATAGAGGCTAGTTTTACGTGAAGAGACGGAAGAGGTTAGAAATGAGATTGACTGGGATGGTAACATTGCTTGGGGCCTTTGGTAAATGGAAGCCAAGAATATTCATGGCTTAAGAACAGTCATGAAACAAGTTATGGAGGATAAAAAAAAATTCAAAAGCACATAGCTGGTATACCCTCCTCACATATAAAAAGTTCTAGACACGACATGAAAGTCCAGGAAATGAAATTTATTCCAATGACAAAAAAACAAAGAAATCAATTACATGGTCGAAGAATTCCTTGTCACAAAATCTAAGAACCATGCCATAATTTTAAAATAAAAAAAAACACCGTCCATATGTCCGAATGAAATCAGAGTGCTAGGCTAGGGCTAGTCCTCAGGTTGCCGGTACAGAACATTCATCCCAAGTCTAGCACATGTGCATGTCCATACAGCAAGCACCATACCTGATCGCATTGGTTTGCAGGGCAAGAACAACGAACAAGGGTATACCTCAGAGTATTCTGGCCACCAATGAAGACATGTGTTGCTGATTGGCAATAATGAAAAAATGTAGCAAGGCGGGATTGTGGAAATGGCACCGGAAAACGTCAAGAACATCATAAGCAAATAAAGATGCTCGAGGCGTCAAAAACATCGTAAAAAAAGAAAGAACCTCCAAGGGTGATCGATGGTGTGACGAAAATAAAAGTGGTTTTCTTTTCAAGAACCGAGAGAGTAGTCAGTATCATGCACAACAATCCGCTACCATACCCACCTCCAAAGCTTAGATAGATTTGGATGGTACTAGGGATACAATCGGGTACAAAATTATCCACATCCGTCATCATATCCATTTTAACAATGATATGTATATGAATATTTTATTTTAGCAGATATGAATGCGGATATGAGATGTTATTTTTTTTACGTATACAGATAAGGATACATATATTTTTTTCAAAATTTTTAAAGATACGGATACGGACCCATATTTTTTTTGATGGATACGGATATCCGCATTGCTGAATCTATGTTATATCGTATATACATACATCAATTTGTGTGTAGAATCGATTGCAATATATTGCATTTAATCTCATTTTCAAATATGGAATATATATATATATATATATATATATATATAATTTAATCATGTATTATGCGATTATTACACTTAGTATAATACTATATTTCTTTTTGCATTTTGTCGAGATGTAATTTACTACTTTTGATTTAATTAGCTTTTGGTTTCAACTTTACTAAACAATCTTACTAAATGTAAGCATTAGATAGCATTTCTTTAAGCATTAGATAGCATTTCTTATCTTACAAGATGATCCGTTTTTGTAAAATATTCACATCCGAATCATGATTACTTATTTCCATATCCATATTTAAGGACATGGTTTTTCAATATTTGCAATGTATTTGTTTCCGTGTATGTATCTATATTTTAAAATAGATAAGAATATGATAACAACATCAATATCCCTTCGTTTGCATCCCTAATGGGTACACTGGCAATTGCAAGAAATATTCAAGCAGCTACATGCTTTCCCTTTGCCTAGCGTGATCTCCATTGCCCTCGGAAAGCCAAGAAGGATGGATCTATTATTTATTTTACAATCATTTCACATTAAAAAAAAAGCAAGTTGCAGGGTGCTACAAAAACCTGACAGCAGATCTAGCTCGTACTTGAAGTCAAACATATTAAAATTTAAAAACCTGCAAGAATCCACTGAAAATGGCATTAGGACTATCTATGCTGTGCCCCAACATTCATACTAGGTGTTGGTAGTAGAACCATCAAGTAAACTTGTGTCAGACAACTGCTTAGACTAATGAAGCCATTCCAATGCCACAGATATAGTACCCGGAATTTCAAATTCATCTATAATTCTAGTTTTGAATATTAAAAAATGTTTAATGTAGGATGGAAGCGCATGTGATTCTAGTTTAAGCCACATCCATAATTAAAGCTTCAAAAGTCTACTGAACAAATAGAGGTGTAATCTTGAGTGTTGCTGATGCAAAGATCGACACCCAATGAGTTAAACTAGCTGTATAAATCATCATCATCTGCACCAGCAGCGGCTGATGCGAATGGGTCGGATGCAGCTGCTCCAGGGGTAGATTGCTCGGAGAACTTGAACTCGCTACCAAAGCCCCTCGACTGCTGCAGAGTTTGGGCAAAAGTCTGGTACTTCCGGATGTCCGCATCACTGACACTCCTGCGCGCGTATTTCATTGACTCTTCGAAGTGGGCAGCTTTGATCTCAGCAACGTCATCAATGACGTCTTCATCCATGGCTTCTGGGTTGGCAGCCTGTCTCTTCTCCTCTCAATATCCTGCAAGTCGCACAATTATGTTTAGCGTGACAGTGGTATGCGGCAAACATGAACAAAACCAATACAAACAATAGAACACCCCTTTACCTTTTCAATGTTCTCCCTTATAGCATATTTGCAAGCACGCTGACAGATCTCAGTGATATCAGCACCACTGAAGCCCTGAGTGTACTTAGCAAGAGCATGGAGGTCAACATCCTTCGAAATCGGAGACTTCCGCAGGCATGCTTTGAAAATCTGAAAACGAGACGCCTCGTCAGGGAGAGGAATGTAGATCAACTGATCAAGACGTCCTGGTCGCAGCAGAGCGGGATCAATGATGTCAGGCCTATTTGTTGCACCAATAATAAAAACAGTTTTCTTGGCAGACATCCCATCCATTTCTGTCAGAAGCTGATTGAGGACCCGATCAGCAGCACCACCAGCATCTCCTACGCTGCTACCCCTCTGCCATATTTAAGAGCAAAACATGAGTGACTGAAACAGATAGAGGGGTAATGAAGTGAGCATTCAACAATGATAGAAGATACAAACCTGAGTAGCAATAGAGTCAAGCTCATCAAAGAATAGAACACAAGGTGCAGATTGGCGGGCCTTGTCAAATATTTCTCTCACATTAGCCTCACTTTCACCAAACCACATGGTAAGCAACTCCGGACCCTTGATACTGATAAAATTCGCCTGGCATTCATTAGCAATAGCCTTTGCAAGCAAGGTCTTTCCACATCCAGGCGGCCCGTAGAACAGCACACCCTTCGAAGGTGACATGCCAAATTTCTCGAACTTCTCCGGATGCTCGACAGGGTATTGTACAGTCTACAATGAATCAAAGAAAATGTTTGCATTAGAGACACGATAAGAAAATTTATGATAGTAAATGTCATCCAAGCAACTTTAGGCACATTCCAAAATTCTAAGTCATTCATTTATCACCAACATGAGTTTCACGGTCTAAAGCTGTTTGATATTTCCAATTTTATGTATATTTCCTGCCTATCATTCACAGTTCATCTGGCAGTGCTAGATCGGTCCGACCAATTGACCAGATTTTATCATTGTCATCCAATATCAAATAATATTAACTGAAACTAACCAAAAATATGACTTGAAGTTTCTAAAAATCCAAAATCACATCAAATCTCGAGGTAACTTTAACAAATTGGAATTAGAGTCTTCATTAAATGCTTTTTAGATTAAAAAAGTTAAATTTTGGTCCAAAGTTTAAGTTTGCAGAATGATGCCTTTGTCTGCTCCAATTGGAACTTAATTTTTTTATATAAAAAACTAAATTGGTGAAAAATAACAAAGTCACCTCTTGGAGCTCCCTCTTCACATTCTCCAGACCACCAATGTCCTCCCAACTGACATTAGGTACTTCAACCACCTGGTTACAAAAGAATAAGAAAATCAGAAGCTTGCATATGGACGTCTATGTTTGAATATAAAAAAATAGATCAAGTCCCACCGTTTCACGGAGGGCAGAAGGATTGCTGGTTCCAAGAGCAGTCTTAAAATGTTCATCTGTAACTGCCATGGCGTTCAAAATTTCAGCATCAATTGAGTCATCTTCCAAATCAATAATGTCCATCTTCTCTCTGATACACTGAAGGGCAGCTTCTGTGCAAAGAGCAGCAAGATCAGCACCTACATAACCATGGGTGTCTTTAGCTATTCTTTCCAGGTCCACCTACACAAACAAGACATATGAAATAAGAAAATTGCACAAAAACTAGAGCGAGAAGGCAGGATTAATAGAAAAGTTCTCACATTCTCAGCAAGCTTCATGTTTTTCGTGTGAATCCTCAAAACTTCCAAACCGCCAACCTCATCTGGAACACCAATGTCGATTTCCCTGTCAAATCTGCCAAATCTCCTTAAAGCTGGATCGATGCTATTAGGACGATTTGTAGCTCCAATGACAATTACATGAGCACGTGACTTCCAAACCATCCATAAGGGTCAACAACTGTGAAACAATGCGCCTTTCAACCTCCCATTAGTTTTCTCTCTTTTGGGAGCTATGGAGTCTATCTCATCGATGAAAATGATTGACGGAGCATTTTTCTCTGCTTCTTCAAAGGCCTTTCTAAGATTGCTCTCACTTTCCCCAGCAAGCTTGGACATAATTTCAGGGCCATTGATACAGAAGAAAAAGGCACCGGTTTCATTTGCAACAGCCCTAGCTATCAAAGTCTTTCCGGATCCTGGCGGCCCATACAACAGGATTCCCTTTGGAGGCTTTACCCCAATTGACTTGAAAAGCTGTGGATGCCTAAGAGGAAGCTCAACTAATTCTCTAATTTGAGCCATTTGTTTTCTGACACCACCGACATCATCATAACCAACCTCATCTAGTCTCTCTTCATCTTCTCTTTTAACCGGGTCTCCCTCACAGAAATCTCAGTGTCAGGAGCAACAATGCAATACTCGGAAGGGTCTGTCTCAATAACTTTGAACTCCACACTTCTCATTCCACCTCTAACAAGGAAAAGATCCCCTTTCCTGACAGGGCGGTATGCTTCCAAGAAGTAGGCTGGAAATAAACAAAATGTCAATAAAGAACAGTATGGTATTTATGATGTGGTAAAGTTCAATCAATGAGTAGCGAGTAAGGTAAAGCACACAATAGATGAATTGTAGGTAAGAGTATATTTAAATGCTACACTTTGAAAGTACATTGACAACCGTGACCTATGTTATAAGACAACCAGCAAGAGCCGTCCTCCATATTCCTGACAAAAAGCACTTGTAACTCTAAAAAATAGAATGCTAACATGACTAAAGATCCATACCCTTTCTAAAAAATAGATTAAAACTTGGCTCACAACATTAATGGGCAACTGAGTGGCTAAATAAACAAAATGCATTGCCAGTAACTTATGCAATCCCCAAATCAAGTTCCAAATCCACTCTAGAGATGGTAACCATAAACAACCAATCTCAACACTGGCATAAGCTTAACACGAATCTAATAGACAAATCTTACATGTTGTATAAGACAGGATGAGTTTGAATTAAAGGATAACATAGTTTCGGGCGTAATCATAAAGGTTATGCAAACAAAAGTCATAAGAAATCATTTGGCATGATATTTCTATATAAATAACTCAACTGAAACATGAAAGATGCCAAAAAAAGCAAAACAGAAAGGCTCATCAGAATCTATCAGCATTTGCTTAGATAGAATGGGATGATTGTACATTTAGATGGCATAATATTTTGAGAGCAAATCAATCTAAATTATACCAAGGTTAAAGAGTATGCCAATGATATACTTGAAGAATAATAAAGCCAAAATATCATGCCCACAAGTCAATCCACAGACATAAAGCACGAAAACAAAACAGTGAAGTAATATAGAACCCTTACGTTTCAAATATGCATCGAAAATGTTTCCAGAGACGCCCTCGATAGAATCATCTATCGGGAGAATATGGACCCGTTTGCCATATTTGACATCTGGACATTGATGGACGGATACAACATCTCCCAGTCTTACTCGAAGGTTTGATCTGACCACCTTATTCATCCTAATTTTTGGTTCCTCGCATGTTTCATCTGCAATTACAATGCATATAGTGTCCTTGCGCTTCTTTCCCTGCAAGGATCAAACAAAAGGAAACATCGAATCATTAAGCAAATCCCACAATGAAGCAATCACACTTATTTTTCTGAAGCTATATAATAAGAAGAGTAAGAAGAAGACACAAAACAATATGTTTAGCAACTCTAGGCCCACAAAGCAATCAAAAACCTTAAACAAAGGTGTTAACAGATTAGAGCAAATTTTTTTGTTAAATTGTTACTTGATCAAGTAAACTTCTAAAAAACAACAGAAGAGGAAAGAAATGTCGCTAAGGTTAACTGTACCGATTCTATGTAGTCCAACAGACACATGCGCGCGCAGAAATTGAGAAAAAAAACAGCAATCATTAAGAATAAAACCAAATGGGAACTATTTAACTTGAAAACGATTTTATATTAGCTGTTAATCCAGTAATATAGCAAATATGTTTACTTATACACAGTAATGCTCGATAACAAAGCTCCTCCAACAAAAAAAAGAATTCCATGCTCATATAAACAAATCCCCAGCAAAGCAAATAATCGCATACCACAATAACTACTTGGTCAACTGATATGAAACAATTGTGCAAAAATACGTACCCTAATCTGACACACCACGACCAAGATGTCAATCCAAGAAGCGTGTATTAATGTATTTGCAAAGCAATATATGTTTAATCTTTAAAACACAAAGTTGGCAACTCTGTCTGCGCATTAAATTAAGTTACAAAGAAAGTTCCTAATGACCTAACACGCAAGAAAGGCATCTTCCATGCTTTATGATTACCTAAGAAAATCGAATTTTGTTCCAACAAGATCACCCCACCTTGATCACAAAACAACAAAAACAAAAACCTAGACAGATGAACAAAATAACGCACCTTTAGAAGAATAGTGTCCCCGCGAAACAATTGCAGCTTCTCGAGGGTGTCCGGATGCATGTGCACACCGAGTTGTCATCGTTCACCGCCTCATCCACGACCAAACGATTCGCGGCCTTTTTTCTCTCTAGAATCGCCGTTGAGAAGTCCTTCTTCGCCCCCTTCCTGAAAAGAACCCAAAATTCATCAAAAAAACACCGAAAAACGCCGGGAAAACGCCAGGAAACTCACGAATCGGAAGCGGAGGACGATGACTCTCCGTGACCGGCCATCGAGGAGTAATGGGTGAATCGCGGATCGAGGGAAGAGGGCGAGCAGCGCCTTGTAGAGGGAGATCTGAGAAGCGCCGCGTGCAGGCGAGGCCTTCGGGGGAAACGGGCAGTAGTTATAGGCTGGGGAGAGGGGGCAGTGTTGATTACGGAAAAGGCCCCGAGCTTTTCTCTTTCGAAAACGTAGTGGGAATAGGAGGGTTTGATGCGTCAATTTGAGGGCAAATTATAAAATAGTATGGACCGTCTGATGGCCTTTACCCTGGTGCAAACCAGAGGGAGCGCGCCTTCTGCACCGTTGGATGGGAAAGGTCGGGCCCTACGTGACGTGGAGTCCGAAAAGTGTGGCGTGCGGAGGCTTTCGACGTCACGTTTTTGCGTTTTCGACCCCGAAGAAAAAATAGAATAATCGGAAATGTAGTTTGTTCGGTGAGAAGGTTCTGGAGTCCTTTCGTGGGAACGAAGTTTGGTGGTGAGGGCAATTTGTTGTTTATTGTTTTATAGGGAATTTTACACGGCAGCCCTTAAGGAGTGACAATACATACAGAGTGCGTTTGGTTGGTGGGTTTTTCCGAGGGTTATCTGGGGGTGGATAACCCGTTTTTGTTTTAGTGTGTTTGGTTTGTGGGTTAAGGATTGTGAGGGTTTGTGTGATATGATTGTATTAGAATTTGAAAAAGTTGATAGTTATTATAATATGATTGTATTGAAATTTGAAAAAGTAGGTGGTTGTTGTGATGTGATTGTATTGAAGTTTGGAATAGCGACTATAAGTTGAGTATTTTATGATTTTTAGATGATATGATGTTATAATATATAATTTTTTTGATGGAAAGTGAGTGGGCCCCACTAGTGAGTTAAAAATAAGGGTTTTGGGGGGTTACCCACCCAAAGTGGGGGGTAACCCCCAATCCGAACGGACCCATATTCCTAATTTTTTACTTAAAAAATCTTATTAACTTTCCAACTTTTATACAACGCTACTTGTGATTAATTCTCTTCCATTTACTCATCAAAGTGAACAAGATTCTATCAAAAATGTCAGCTTTACACCTTTTTATTTGTCAAATTTAAAAATGCAATCCCCTACCCTTAAACAACAAAAGTAATACCTCTTCTTCTCCACCCACTCCCTCTACTCTCCTGTGGCACAACAATTTCCTCCCACCTCACGCGCTTGATAAAAAAGAAATCGATCCGACTTCAAGGATAACGGAATACATGATGTCATTGCTTTGATGGTGGATGTTGGCGTAGATCAATCCACTGATGGAGCCATGGATCTTCCTCATGAACGTATGCCTCTCACGCTCTCTCTTGTCGATGGAAAACAATAGATAATAGTACATAAATCGTTTGGGGACCCTTGACCTTATTATATTTAGCTAGACAACCAAAATGGTCGTCAATTCAACTTCCTCTTTTGTCCATCATAAAGAGATCTTATTCTCTAATTAACAGTAATCAAAGGTGCACTAATGACAATTATAGTGTCCAAATTAATGGGATTTTTTTAAATCCCAACAATCTCCCACTGGACATTAATAATGATCATATAATGTGCATACTTTATGAGCTCAAAATTATTGTTATCAATCGAGATATAACTGAACAATCTTGTCCAATAGTTATGATAACATGAGATCAAGGAGGTATTCGTCGTATTGAGCACAATTAAACCCATCAATGGTCATCAACTTAACACAACTAAATGACATGGATCAATGCCAAATAAATGAATAAATTTGGATTTATATCCAAAGTTGTATTTATAATGAATGGTCTTTATTCTTAATGGAGACCCTTTAGTGAGAGAACGTGGAATCGACATTAAATACTTTATTCTGTGCAGAAATTATTGAGCTTTAAATATTTCAGAACTGTAAGGGGTTGAGTAAAAAATACAAACTCTGACTAGAAGTGTATATCTTTATTTGATAAAACACTCATACGAATCATATGTTCATGAAATATATTGGGTGTCACTACTTTGGTTAGCGGATCCGCCACCATGGAATTTGTCCCAATACGCTATATGAAAATTTGTCCATCTTGTGCTCTCTCTTTCACAACCAAAAACTTTATGTCAATATGCTTTGACTTGGTTGAGCTTTTGTTGTTGTAATAAAGCATTGCTGAATTGTTGTCACAAAATAACTGCAATGGTCTCTGGATGATGTTTACAATACGTGCCCCATTGACAAAATTCTTCAGCCATAATCCATGATTCAATGCCTCATAACATGCTATGAATTCAGCCGCTATAGTGGAGGATGCTACAATTGTTTGTTTAGCACTCCTCCATGATACAGCTCCTCCAGCCATTAAGAATACATAGCCCGAAGTTGATTTTTTTACTATCTAGGCGTCCAACAAAATCAGAGCGGGAATAACCAATGATCTCCAGTATATCCGACCTTTAATATGTAAGTTTGTAGTCTTTTGTTCTTTGAAGATATCTGATGACTCGTTTGACAGCTCTCCAATGATCCATACCTAGATTCGCCATGTATCTGCCTAGCATGTCCACAATAAATGCTAGATCCGGATGTGCGTACACTTGTGCATACATAAGACTCCCAATTCCATATGCATAAGGGATCTTACTCATTTCCTGAATTTCATGGTCACTCTTAGGGCATTGATCGAGACTAAATTTTTCTCCTTTAGCAACTGGGTATCAATTGCTCTGCAAAACTGCATGCCAAATATTTGAAGCACCTTATGAATGTAGTTCTCTTGTGACAATCCAAGTACACCTTGAGTTCGATCTCGGTGTATCTGAATTCCTAATACAAAAGAATCATCTCCAAGATCTTTCATTTCAAAATTATTTGAAAGAAATATCTTTGTTTCATGCAAGAAATTTAGATCATTACTAGAGAGCAATATGTCATCCTCTTTCAAAACCAAGAAAATATGTTTACTCCCACAAAACTTATGATATACACAATCATCCACTAGATTAGTCTCAAAATCAAATGAGATAATTATTTGATGAAATTTGTGATACCATTGACGGGATGCTTGCTTGAGTCCATAGAAGGATTTCTTTAATTTGCAAACCATATTCTTTGCATCTCTCTGAACAAAGATTTCTGGTTGAACCATATAGATCACCTCCTCAACGTCTCCATTGAGAAAGGTGATCTTAACATCCATCTGATGAAGCTCAAGATCAAAGTGCGCAGCTAATACCATGATAATTCTAAATGAATCTTTACTAGAAACAGGAGAAAATGTTTCCTTGTAATCAATTCAATCTCTCTGAGTAAATCCTTTAGCTACGACGTGCCTAAAATCTTTCAACATTACCATTTGAACCCCTTTTGATTTTAAATATCTATTTACAACCAATGGGTTTCGTAGCTTCTGACAATGGTAGAAGGTCCCAAACTTGATTATGTTGCATCGATTTGTATTCCTCATTCATGACTTCGACCCATTTTGCATAGTTAGATCCTTTCATGTCCTGATGGAAGCTAATCGGATCATCTTCCCTAATAAGATCTTGTTCTTGAAGAAATATTATATAGTCATCCGGAATAGCACTCCTTCGTTCTATAATATATCTTCTTAAATTTTGAGGTTGTTCATTTTGATGTTGTGTAGCAAAATCCTCTATGAGGGATTGTTGAATATTGTCATCTTGAGGTTCTTGATTTGTTTCTTGTCCAATAATTGGAATGCATTCTCGTGTATTTTTAATCACAACATCAGGAATCGTGATAGATTCCTCCTCAAAGATGATATCACAAATATGTGTCTTCCCCTCCAAATCAACATATTCAAAAAAGGTTGTGGTTCCCGTTTCAAATATTTTCTTAAGTGTGGGATCATAAAATTTGTAACCCCTTAATCGTTCCGAGTAACCAATAAAGTAGCTGCTCACTATTTTGGAGTCCAGTTTTTTCTCGTTCGGCTTATACGGCCTTGCCTTAGCTGGACATCCCCATGTACATAAATACTTTAGACTAGGTCTTTTACCAGTCCAGAGCTCATATGATATTTTCGTAACTGCTTTCATCGGTACTCTATTCGAAATGTAAGTCGTTGTTTTTAATGCTTCTCCTCAGAAGGACTCTGATCAGGAAGAATGACTGATCATACTCCTCACCATATCCTTAAGAGTCATGTTACATCTCTCAGCCAAACCGTTCATGCTAGATGAACCTGACATTGTATACTGAGGGACAATTTGACATTCTTCTACAAATAAAGCAAAAGCACATGGATGTTGTTCACCAGAACCATCATATCTGCCATAGTATTTACCATCATGATCAAATCTGATGCACTTTATACTTTTGTTGAGTTGAAGCTCAACTTCAGCCTTTAATGATTTGAACATGTCTAGAGCTTGTGACTTTTCGTGATGTTGGACATGCGAGACCACGTCGAGCCGTTATGCAATAAATGTCATTGCAATTCACTCCTTAGTCTGAAATGAAGAATAACCAATTTGCATAATAGGTCCCTTAGTACAAGTAGGGTTATGTACCATGACTATCTTAATGATCATATAGCTGTTGATTCAATTATTAAATCATAGAGGTTGGTGCTTGGATGAATATCTATAGAGTTAGATTGATGACTCATCAATCACCATCAAATGATTGTTAAGTTGTGATATCCAGCATGAGTAGGAGATGGCAATCCTTGAGTCTAAAGGTTGATATCTGACCTACCTCTTGATGCAGGTCCACTACATAGAAATAGAGATTCGGAGGTGTCAGATTAGTTAGGTCAAAGAGTTGACTTAATGATATCGAGATAAACAAAGACCTATGTCATATGTTGTCACAATATAGGCATGCATCCTCTAACCGAAGACAGATGTGTTACTATATGTCTGAGTATGTACATTTGGTAGATCGATAGGTTAATGATCTAATCAAGGTCTATATACCGGCGAACTGGTGTGCATGCAAGGGCATATGAGTAATACGATCTCTCAAAGGGATCATACATGTTCATTTACTGAATCGGAAGACATGAGCTCACTCATGAGATACTGGGAAGATCAACTTCCGTGCATGATCATCTCCCTTTGGAAGTTTGACTGAATTTGTAGGTTTGATATATACTTTTGGAAAGTATATAATCAACACATGGGTATGATATATACTTTTGGAAAGTATATGATCAATACCAACTCCCAATGATCGAATGAGAAAACTTACTGATAAATCCCTGAAGTAGACATTGTAAAATAGATTTTATACTTTGGGTTTAATCTAGGTCTTCCAGTATGCAGGATGTACAGGTATTAGAAATACCTGAGGGTGATGTGATCATAAACGACTGTATAACCATGACGCTTCCAATCCTATGGAGTGATGAAATGGGTCTGGATTTTAGTGACTCCTCTCATAGAGAAGTGATCTGATCTTAGTCAAAATGTTGGACCTTGATCTGAATGTGATACGTATACAATGAGAAGATTAGATCTACAGCTTTGATTTAATCAAAAATCTATGAGAGGTCCGCAAGATATGGATTTGAGATGTGATCTCAATATCCAAGTTATTATACGTGGAACAATACAAACGCCATGTCCTTATCTCCAAGTATCTGTGGAGAAAGCGCATTATCCTTGAAAGAGTTCATGGATAATTTCATTGCTGATATATGTATCCAAGCATCGAGAAAATTGTTAATTAATTATGATTTAATTAGCACGGATAATATGAATTTGTTTCATTTTATAAGGAGAGATATCTAAGATAATTAAATGTGATTTAATTATCAAAGATCTGAATAATATGAATGTGATTCATGTTATTTCGGCACATGAATAAAGAGTCCAAGATGATTAAATGTGATTTAGTTATCATGGATATGAATAATGTGGATAGCACTATCCATATTAATCATGTATATTATAAATGTGATTTATAATATATAAAAGAGAGCTATTTGTGATGTATATTTGTTGATTAATTATTGATGTGAATTGGATTTACATTGGATGATTAATTAAAATATAATTTACATTTTATTTTGGGATGTAAATATGATTCGCATTTTTCCAATGGCATGATTGCAATATTTTACAAGATAATTATGAATAATTTTTGTGAAATAATTTACAACAATTGTTGTTGTAAATCCTGGAGATATAATGAGATAATGGTATTTCACGAGATATGAGGTCTCATGAGATAATGAGATCTCATGAGATGTTGGTAGTCGTCCCCCTTTTTTTAAGGGATATGGTTTGTCTCCTCATTATCTTCAACGATAATTAATTGATTTGATTTGAATTTAAATATATTGAGTTATTGATATATATATATATATATATATTAATTCAAGCAAAATCATTTGTTGTTGTGTTTTTTACAACAACATCTCATCCATTGAAAGAAACACAAATCAATCTCAACCATTTATTGTGTGTTTTCATGGGTTGGTATCTATGGACTCTGAAAACCCTATATAAGAAGAGGCGACCCTTGCTCTTCTACACAATATACAATTATGAATGCTCTCTTTCTCTCTCTCTTTTTCTCCACACACCAAGCCTCTCTCTTTCTTATAATGGTCGTTCTACCATGAAGCCATTGTAAGAGTCGTCATCGATGCATCATCGTCATTATGCTGTCAGATCATCTGCTCGTGGATCTCCATCTCCCTTGGTGCGTCCACCGCTTGGATCATCAACATGGATTGCGAGCACCACGCGTCTCATCAATGCACTCGCAAGCATCTCCTCCGTCGGATCGGACTTGAGACAGGAGGTATGTTCGTTTAGAGACTCGATCGCAACCATATTTCAAGAGGTAAACCTTATACCTAATTACGGTTTAGATGAAACAATCCAAGAAAGGTTCTTGGATCATATGGTTTCATCATATTAAAAGTTTTAAATTCCGCTGTATCGAGCAACTAGTACGACTAGTCGCTCCCGATCGCAATCGATGCGATCATCACGCTTATGTGATGCGCTTGAGGATTCTTCCCACATCCTTCACGTGAATGAGATATAGGTAACCATATCTTGAATAGTCATCTATGAATGATACAAAATACTGTTGCTCATTCCATGATAACATAGGGAATTGACCACATATATCAGTATGTATCAATTATAAGACACTATAAGCTTTGTTGGCACCTGATCTCCTTGAATTGGTTTGTTTCCCTTAATGTAGTTGATACATATATCTAAATCTGTAAAATCTAACGAATCTAGGATGTTATCAGATATAAGTCATTCAATTCTAGATTTGGATATGTGACCCAAACGCTTATATCAAATTGATGTTGAATTTTCTGAGATGTTTTTTTCGCTTAGTGCCTCTTGATTCAACAACCATAGATTCATTATACGAGGCAACAGTATCAAGCAAATAAAACTCATTACTAGAAACTAAGGAATCATTACCAATCATATCAGAGTTAAAAGAAAGACTAATTTTTCCATTTCCAAAATTTAGAAAATAACCTAAATTGTCCAATGCAGGAATAGAAATCAAATTCCTTCTAAAATACGGAACAACAAAAGTATTCTTTACCTCTAGATAATGACCAGTTCCTAGTAAAAGCTTAAAAAATCTAACTGCCTCGACTTTTGCCTTCTTTCCATCTCTTACGTAGATGTATCTTTCAACATCAGTTGGTCTTCGGTAGTTCAGATAACACTGCATAGAAACACTTATGTGAGTAGAGGCACCCGAATCTAACCACCAACTGTTTTTGGAACTGAAGCTAAATTAACTTCAAAACAAACCAAAGTATGAATTGTACCTTTCTTCACGCACCATGCATGATATTCGGCACAATCTTTCTTGATATGTCCAGATTTCTTCCAGAAGAAGCAACTAATTGCATCCTTATTCTTCTTTATCGGACCTATCTCATCAACATTACTCCTTTCTTTTCTTTTCTTTTCTTGCTCTTATCCTTAGAGGCCATAGTCAAATGAGTACTCTTTGGCTTATCATGCTTCAACCTATCTTCCTCTTGATCACAGTACGAAATGAGCTTGTTAAGAGTCCACTTCTCGTTTCAGTAGTTATAACTAACCTTAAACTGATCGTATTGTGATGGAAAAGACAACAGAACCAAATAAACTAGCAAATAATCAGATATTGCCAGTTTTAGTTCCTGTAACTTTGAAGCTATATGAGCCATTTTCAAGAATGTACTCCCTCATGTTTCCCTTGCCGGTGTACTTCATGGAAATCAAGCGTTGTAAATAAGTGCCCGTTCCGTCTGATCGTTTTTCGCAAAACGGACTTCAATTTTAGCAAGGTAATCTTTAGCTGTAGTTATCTTTTCTTCAGCAATCCCTCTAAGGATTTCCGAAATGCCGCGCTTTATGATCATGAGACACATGCGATTAGAGTGCTCCCACCTCTCATAGTGCTTCTTCTCATCAGAAGAACTATTTTCCGTAAGAGGAGCGGGAGTCTCCATCCAAAGTACAAGGTCTAAATCCATGCAAACAAGCAATATCATAGTGCTCTCTTTTCATACCTTAAAATTTTTGCCATGAAGCACGGGAATGGAATTCAAAGTGACAAATATAGTAGATGCGAAAGCGGAAGCTATAAAATAAGGAACAATAAGGATTAATATATTGTTCATAAATGTGACTATGTGTATACAACCATAAGAAAAACTAGATACCGAGCTCATCACTGACTATTAAGTCTTTGGACAATAATGTTAGTTCTAAGTGATACTCTTGTTGTGTTGAATAATCGTCAATGATAAATCCTGTCAAGCAATGAGACCATCTTTTGATGTGTTTCATTACTCACAACTTTATAATCATTACTCAATTATCATCACATGTATGTGATACACTTTAAATAAATATTGTCCATCCTTTGGGAAGGATGATATTTATAATGCATACAAAATATGTCCATATATTTATAATAACACAATTTCAACGATAGAGGACACTTTGTGGCTTATCCGCTTCATTTGCATCATTAGAAATATTGTAGTTATATCGTATGCTTGATCTGGAAAAATACTTATTCCGTACATAAATCGCATATTAATGACAACAATTGAAAAAAGGGATTTTTTTAAATAGATATTTGAATTGTCACCACTGACACAATAAAGATAAAGATGATATATTTATTTATTTAAAGCCGAATGAATTTAGTCGGCAATGTTAAAACATGATCTAGATAAGTATACCTTACTAAACTAATATAATGAGAGACAACTAGGAATCATTACCGTGAATGGACTGAACAACTTTCTCCATAATAATATCAATAAGGGATTACTTAATCCTCTAAATTACAGAGAATTTGATACTGTGAATGGGACGGTGTGGCAACTACAACTATACAATGCAATCACTGATGAAAACGGAAATGTTGATAACAAGATCATTATCGCATAAATTAAACAGTAATAACACAGATTCAAATGAATTAACAGAGAAACAATAACGATTAACATAATGGTAATCATGTGTTTGCCACTCATTTTTCGATTACACAACGCACACAGGAACCAATTAATAAATCAGAAGTATAAATCAGGACGTGATCCAGGAAAGGTAAGGCAATAAACGAATTGCATCAAACTAAAAGATAAATAGATTAGATCAGAAGTCACCGAAGCGTCCATGTAATGGACTGTTCTTAGAGAGGATTTCATCCCCACAATACCGGTGCGAAGGGTATTAGCGATACGCTCACAGGATACGACAGACCACGATCTTCGTCCATGCACACTGACGAGATTGTCCTCGAAAGTACCTCCGAGAACTTGCCGCTGAGAAGAACAGGTCGCAGGTGGGAGAACAGAGAGCAAGAGTGACGACGTGAGAGTTTTCACGTGAGTGAAGAAAAACGGCATGGGGAAAGGGGTATAAAAAAGGAGTTTGCGTGTCTAGCACGCGGTAAATTTTGATTTTTGAAAACGCCCCTCAACGGGTGTGTCCCTTTGGATTCCAAAACCACGTCTAAATCGAGTTGTTTGGATCGAGTAAGATTCCCAATGTGATCGAATCGAAATTAATATGTCAGATTAATTTAATCGATCAGCCAAATAAAATCCGTATCAAAAATATCGAGATCCGAGATTCGAATTAACTCTCTCAAGCCCGAGCCAGTGCCAGAGACGGAGCGGAGCGCGCGCACGTGTGTGATCCTCCATTCTTTCTCTCTACTATTGCTACAAGAACTTAGGGTGTGAACTCATATATAATCCCACCCGAAGTTTAGAGATACTAGGTATGGTACTAAGCTTCCACCCAAGTTTTCCATGTTTCAAATTTGGGAATTCCCAACTTCCTTTCAAGCCAATTGGTTTCCCAATTAAAATGGAATTAACATCAATTATAATTGCATAGACTTTCCAATTAAAAGTCTAACTACTATTCTAAATACAACAATCCCCCATAAATTCATAAATTTGAAAAAGAGATTCAAAGAGAGTTAAACGACTTCTTTCGGCCGCCACACTTTGTTGAATGGTTAAGGAAACTTCTGTCTGAAATTCCCTTGGTAGGTCATCCAGTTCCTGAAATCTCGGTACACTATGATAACATGATCACAATTGCCAAGGTCAAGAGTTCAAAGTTTAATCAGAAAATAAGAAGACACATACAAACTATACTTAAGACGTTAAGGGATTCGGTGTCTCTAGGAGTGTTGGATGTGGATTTTGTTGGATCCAAATATAACACTGCAGATCCATTTACTAAGGGACTTGATAAATCTTTAGTCTTAATGTCTAGGCTTGGGATGGGACTGAGACTCATTAGAAGTTCCTCTACATTAGCAACCCAACCTATCTGAGTGAAGATCATACAAAGTAGGTTCAATGTGATAATAACAAGCTGTTTGGAGAACTGGTTGACACTCTTAGTTTAATGCTTAAGCAGGAGTGTCTTATACCTGGAAGCTTAAGTGCCATTTAAGCTGCAAGTTTAGGAAGAGTGTAGGCTCTAAATGGGTTCAAGTCTTTGCGCAGGATGATAGGACTGCATCCTTGGAGAACGCCACCTATGTGAGTGTTACTGTGAGCCACAGTTAAAAAAAGAGGGTCTTTCCTGAACACACTCATGAAATAGGATAAAGGGTGCATGGCCTTTAAGAGCACCAACCTGAAGATTGTACCAAGAACAACGCTTTGTTGTTTCTACCGTATACTTTAACACCAAGGTCTGAAGTTCAAGACGTAGTTCAATTCGTTCATGTTAAAGCGAAAGAAATAAACTTATGTAGATGTTCAAATCGGAAGGTACCTTACTGATTCTAGTAGTGTCCAAAGCACACAGCTCGGTCTCAAAAGTGGATCGAGCTAGAATGGTCTGCTTCACAGACCTCCAGGAGACTGCACCGTCTCCAAGAGTAAAGACATATCTAGTAACACCATTACTCCCAGACTCATCTAGTTCCCTTCAAGTACTTCAGTACTCAATCCATAGCATCCCAGTGAGTACGGTCAGGAAAGATAGTGTATCTACTCAGCTTTGCAACCTAGAATGAAATATCAGGTCTCATTTAATTTGCAAGATACATTGGACTTCATATCATTTGTGAATACCTTAGCTGAGCAACATGTACTCCACTTTTATTCTTAAACAGTGTTTGGATGAACCAAAAGGAGTGCTTACAGCTTTGCAATCTTGATATCTAAATTTCTCAAGTACCTTCTCAACATAGTGAGATTGAAAAACTACGATCCCATCAACTGACCTTGTCAGTTTGAGACCCAAGATCACATCAGCAACACTCATATCCTTCATCTCAAACTTGCTATTTAAGAATACATTAGTCTCATTTATAGTCCTCATATATGATCCGAACAGCAATATATCATCAACATACAGGCACAAGACAATACACTCATTACCTTTCACCTTGGAATAGACACACTTATCGGATTCATGAACCTTAAAGCCAAATGACTAAATAGTTTTGTCAAATTTTTCACGCCACTGCTTTGGTGTTTCTTTCAACGTAAAGGGATTTAACCAGCTTGCAAACCTTTTCCTCATTCTCAGGAGTCACAAGTCCATCAGGTTGATCCATATAGATTTCCTCCTCAAGATCGCCATGCAAGAAGGCGGTATTTACATCCATCTGGTAGATAGAGAGATCATATATAGATGTCAATGCTATGGGCATCTGGATCCAGATTGTGGCCATCATAGTCACAGGGGAATAAGTATCAAAATAATCGATACCTTTCTTTCACTTAAAGCCCTTAGCAACTAATCTCGCTTTGTACTTTTCAATTGATCCGTCATGCCTAAGTTTTCTCTTAAACACCTACTTGCACCCAATGGTAGTGAACTGTTGGGTAAATCAACCAACTCCCAAGTTCCATTAGCCACAATGGAATCCATCTCAGATTTTGACGGCTTCCTTCCATTGTTTCGCTTCAGATGAAATCATGGCTTCCTTGTAACTTGGTGGATCACCCTCGATCTGGTAGACAACAAAGTCGCTACCCAGATCCTTGGCTATCCGAGGTCTTTTACTCCTCCTTGGCACAATCTCCTCTGAAAGGTCATTGGTTTTAGGTTGAGTCTCAACCCCCACATTCGTTATCCTTTCTACTTGATCTAGAATAGATCATGATGTGGAGGCACCCTCAATGGTCAAATTCTGAGGAATCCCAGTCTTCATAGGGAAGACATCCTCAAAGAAGGTAGCATCACGGAGTTCAAAACTAGTGTTAACATCTATGCATGGTATCTCAGACCGAATTACTAAGAACTTATATGCATAGCTATTTTCCAAGTAACCTAAGAAGATCACATCAACAGTTTTTGGACCTAGATGTTGGACATGCGAGCCCACGGCGAGCCATTATGCAATAAATGTTATTGCACATATCATTTCCTGATCTGGAATGAAGAATAAATAATTTACATAATAGGTCTCTTAGTACAATTAGGGCTATGTACCAAGGACTTCTTAATAATCATACAGCTGTTGATTCAACTATTGAATTATAGAGGATGGTGCTTGGACGGTGCTTGGATGAATATCTATAGTGATTTAATTATCATTGATATGAATAATATGGATAGCATTATCAATATTAATCATATATATTATAAATGTGATTTATAATATATAAGAGAGTTCCATATTGTGTTTTATATTTGTTAATTAATTATTGAAGTGAATTGGTTGCACATTGGATGATTAATTAAAATATAATTACATTTTATTTTGGGATGTGAATGTGATTCACATTTTTCCAATGGCATGATTGCAATATTTCACAAGATAATTATGAATTATTTTTTTGTGAATTAATTTACAGCAATTGTTGTTGTAAATCCTGGAGATATCATGAGATAACGAGATCTCATGAGATGTTGTAGTTGTCCTCCCTTTTAAGGGGATATGGTTTATCTCCTCATTATCTCCAAAGATAATTAATTGATTTAATTTGAATTTAAATATATTGATTTATAGATATTTATTAAATTAAATTAATTTTTGTTGTGTTTTTACAACAAGATCATAGACATTGAAAGAAACACAAATCAATCCCAACCATTGATTGTGTGTTGTCCATGAATTGAGATCCATGGACTCCCAAAACCCTATATAAGAATAGGCACCCATTGCTCTTCATGATAAAAAAAATGAATGCTCTCTCTCTCTCTCTTTCTCTCTACACGACATTCTCTCTATCTCTCATGTGGTCGTCCACCATGTATGTCCTAGAGAGATCCTCTATCGTCGCAGTGTCGTCGTTATGTTGTCCGGTCGTTTGCTCGTAGATCTCCATCTATTTCGGCGTGCCTTACTCGTGAAGAAGATGTCGTATCTCGTTTATCGAGATCAGGAGATCTATGGCTTGGATCATCAATATGGATTTCTAGATGCACACGTCTCATCCACGCGCTCGCAAGCGTCTCCTCCGTCGGATCGGACTTGAGACAGGAGATCTCTTTGTTTAGAGACTCAATCGCAACCACGCTTCAAGAGGTAATCCTATTACTTGTTTGTGGTTTAGGTTAAACGATCCGAGAGTATTCTTGGATCATGTGGTTTCATCACATAAAAAACTTTAATTTCCACTGCATCGAGCGACTAGTACGACTAGTCGCTCCCGATCGCATACGATGCGGTCATCACGCTTCCATGATGCGCTTGAGGATTTTCCCCATATCCTTCACTAGCTTCTTTCTCTTGTGTTCTGTGACTAAAACCTTAGCGAGATAGTCTCACGCTTTGAGATATCTTAAGCTTGATTTCCTATTTCTTTAGAATTCAAAATGACATTTTTCCATATGTCTTGGAATTCCAGAACTATTTAGGAGAGCATTGATCATGTCAGTTAAGGTTATATTTTTCCGTTCTACTATCCCATTTGATTGTGGTGAATAAGGGGCAGTAACTTCATGAACTAAGCCAAATGATTTGCATTGTTCATCAAACAAGTTAGAGATATATTCACCTCCTCTAAGTACTTTTCATGTTTGTGTCTCAGCCACATTCTTAAATATAAGAAATTTCTCTAAAGCTTCATCCTTGGTTTTCATTATATATATATATCAGTATCTATTGTCGTCATCTATAAAGATAATAAAGTATTCCTTATTGTCTCGAGTAACCACACCATTAAACTCACAGATATCTGTGTGCACTAGATCCAAGATCTCACTATCTCTAGAGACATGTTGAAAAGACTTCCTTGGTGTCTTAGGTTGCACAGATAATTCACATTTTTGAGTTTTATCAATAGTGTGTTTAGGGATTAACTCTAAATTCATCATTCTTTTAATTGAATTTAAGTTTACATGTCTCAATCTACCATGCCACATATCACAAGATTCTAGATTATTAACTACATGAGACACAGAATTAGAACATTCATAATTCAAAACATTCCTAACATTAATGTCTACTGAATCACATATAATTCTAAACAACAAATCAAAATCAACCAAATTGTATTTTTCATAAAAAAATACCATGTCTCAGAATGACTACTTTATTACATTTAAAGTTAAATTAAAAACCATTTCTAACTAAGATAGAGCCAGATAAAACGTTCTTCTTCATGTCAGGAACATGCAACACCCTGTGCATTGTCTAGACACGTCCAGAGGAGAACCTCAAGTTGACTTATCCCGACCCAGCATCCTGGTTGCAGAATCGTTCCTCATCTTCACAGTCCCACCACTGCAAGTCTGATAAAAGAAAATAAAGTTCTGTCAAAATATTTACATTGGCTCCCGTATCCAGGAGCCACTCATTTGAATCATGGATATGGTATAGTTCAGGTTTTACAGAAACATACCCCTTGCTAGATCCAAGTCCCATAGTGATCATATTCACTTGTGGACTCCCGTCTGCAGCCTTAGGTTGAGCCTTTAAGGACGGACAGTCTTTCTTCCAATGGCCAACCTGATTACAATGCCAATAGGGTTTATTTTTTGTCTTTTTATGGATCTTGCTCTTTGATTTCATTTTATTGTTGTTATTACCCTTTTCCTTCTTATCATTTCCCTTCGAGGAGATGAAATTGCCCTTAGCCTGAATATCGACAGGAAGCACATGCTTTTATTTTCTGTTTCCTCCTCTATGGCAATTTCCATCATCAAGTCATTCCAAGATCTGTTTTCGGTTTCATAGAAAATTTTCCCTTTCTATATTTCAGGGTCATACCGAAGCCTTTCCAAGATTTAGGGAATTTTTCTATGATGCACATGACCTGAAACTTCTCTGTAAGTTTCATTTCGACATCTTCTAAACCATGGAGTAGGAGTAAAATCTTGTGCCTGTTCAGAAACCGACCTCCCTTCAGTCATGGAGAACTTTAAAAATTTGGCCACGGAGTATTTCTCAATAGCGAGGTCTTCAGAATTATACTTCCGATCCGATCCCATAGCCCCTTCGCAATCTGCGTGGACGAACAATATACGCCAAATAACGTGCTAGACAGAGCCAACAAGATGCAACCATGATAAATACGGTCGCGTTCCTTCCACGTAGATTGCACCTTCTAGCTATCGGCTAAAGGGTTTTCCTTTTCCACCGTAGGACAATCAATTTCAAGCATCGAGATTAGTCCTATGGTGGTTAACCAGGTCTTCATGCATTGTTGCCAACGCGTGAAATTCTGACCACCGAAATTTTCAGGCATACCCGTCATATCCACCATCGATTTAAACATTGTTTCCGACATGATTTTAAAATCGGTTCATTGTTGATAAAAGGATCATTATTGTATAAATTAAACAGTAATAATACAGATTCAAATGAATTAACAGAGAAACAATAACCATTAACATAATGGCAATCACGTGTTTTCCATATATTTTCCGATTACACAACGTACATAGGAACCAATTAATAAATCGGAAGTATAAATCAGGGTGTGATCTAGGAAAGGTAAAGCATTAAACGAATTGCAGCAAACAGAAAGATAAATAGATTATATCAGAAGTCACCGAAGCGTCCATGTAATGGACTATCCTTAGAGAGTAATTCACCCCCACAATACGAGTACGAAGGGTATTGGCGATCTAATCCCAGGATACGACGGTCCACGATCTTCGTCCGTACACACCGATGAGATCGTCCTCGAAAGTACCTCCGAGAACTTGCAACTGAGAAGAACATGTCGCAGGTGGGAGAACAGAGAGCAAGAGCGACGGCATGAGAGTTTTCTTGTGAGTGAAGAAAAACGATGTGGGGAAAGGGGTATAAAAAGAGGAGCTCGCGTGCCCTAACGTGCGGTGACTTTTGATTTCCGAAAACGCCCCTCAACGGGCGTGTCCCTTCGGATTCCAAAACCACGGCTAAATCGAGCCGTTTGGATCGAGTAAGATTCCCAATGTGATCGAATAGAAATTAATCTGTCTGATTAATTTAATCGATCAGCCAAATGAAACCCGTAGCAAAAGTATCGAGATCCAAATTGACTCTCCGGAGCCGGAGCCGGAGACAGAGCGAAGCAAAGCGCGTGTAGCCCTCCATTCCTCCTCTCTACTGTTGTTACAAGAGTTTGGGGGTGTGAACTCATATATAAGCTCACCAAAAGTTTAGAGATACTAGGTATGGTACTAAACTTCCACTCAAGTTTTCCATGTTTCAAATTTGAGAATTTCTGACTTCTCTCCACGCCAATTGGTTTCCCAATTAAAACCAAATTAACACCAATTGTAATTACATAGACTTTCCAATTAGAAGTCTAACTACAATTCTAAATGCAACAGGAAATCCACAATCATAGATGTTTCCGCAAATCCAAAGATATTATCTAATTTACAAATGTGACAAAGATGTTATAAATATAAAAGGCAAGCTTTGATTTGGTCCCAAACAAATCAAACAACCGTGATTGCAATCTCACATTAGAAATCTAAATTATGTCTTTTAATTTCAACCCTTAATAAAGGATTTGATCTCAAAATATATAAAAAAAACAATGGCAGTTGAATCCGTAATTGGTAATAATAACATCGTAGATGTTTTTTTTATTATTAACCTCTACGGTTGAATGAGCACCCAAAGCCACATCAAGAAGGATAACCTTTTATATACTGACGATTGTCATGATTTTTTTTAAAATCGATGAACTGTAGTGATGGTTGAAACAAAATCCCCTTATACTGAAATCACTTGATAAACAACCATTTGTCTATTGTCCACTACTACGATCAGAGATTCCAATTAGAATGAGATTTCAGTCTGTTAATATATTAATGTACGACCATGTAATAACAGATGCCAGGACAACCCGAAAAAAATCACAGAGACATGTCGCCAAGATAACAAAAATAGGATTTTACGCAGTGCAAATCAACAACATGCATGTAAAAAAATCTATATATCGGAATCGGGATGGCTCTGATATTTCTTGATAAAAAAAGAAATCAATCCGAGTCCACGGGTAACGGAATACTTGATGCCATTGCTTTGATGGTTGATGTTGGAGTAGATCAATCCACCGATGGAGCCCTGGATCTTCCTCACGAACGTATGCCTCTCACGCTCTCTCTTGTCGATGGAAAACAATAGAGAAAAGTACATACATTGTTTGGGGACCCTTAGCCTTATTATATTTGGCTAGACAACCAAAACGGCTGCCAATTTACCTTCCTCTTTTGTCCATCATAAAGAGATTTTATTCTCTAATTGACGGCAATAACAGGTGCACTAATGGCAATTATAATGTCCATATTAATGGGATTTTTTTTAAATCCCAACAATGCTTAGTCATTTGCTCTCCATGTTGGTCATCACCTCGTTCGCCATCACCACCAGGTCTCTCGATGTGATCCTTGTGCTGGCATTCTCCTTTGTAGGAGGAGCTCTGTCAAGCCCCCACCTCCTGCTTGCAGTTGTCGCTAGCAGCGAGAAATCATCCACCCTTATTCCAAGGAGGTGTTCCATCGAGACCCACCCACTCACCCCTTTGCTTATGCTTATTGCCGCATTTTAGTGGAGGGAAACTCATTAACCATCCTTCGAAGGAAGACCTCCTCCTTCACAACCATACTCTGCCACTAATAGTGGAGTTTTATCGAGGGTCTATAAATCTCATAAGGCGAGAAATTCAGTCGATGCGTTGACCACTCAATAATCCTCAATCAATCAATAATTAACCCACAATAGGACTAAACCAATGAATCTCAAAAATATGGAGTTAAAATTTATTATAACTCTACATGCAAATGTGTATAGGCAAGTAGAGGTCGAACACAGGGAGCAAACGAGAAAAGGAGGCAACATAGATACAAAAAAATTCTGTCTTTTATCTCTTGTCCATTTATTTTTTTTGTGGGTTTTTAATTTTACAATTTTTATTTTTTTTTGGTTTTGTAATTTTGTATTTTATTTTTATATTTTTCCTTTTAAATATTTCCTTTTTCAATTCAATATTATATATATATGTATATGTACATATGTATATGCATAAATACAATATAAGGTATGTATAGATACTATATAGATATAAATATGTATAAATCGGTAAAATATAGTAAAAATAGTGTTTTTGTTATTTTTATGTTTTTCTATTTTTTAATATTTTTTTATGGATTTTTTTTCTAATTTTTATATAAATTTAAATACAAAAATGAACAGGTGTTTACATGCAATTTTACCATCTCACGTCGGACATCATGTGAGGTGACATGGAATGGGATAGCCCGTGAGACAAAACTCCAATTTCAGACCAAACAGACTAAAACACTCATATCTTCCTCATACAGTGTATGATTTAGGTCTACTCATTTTAAAGTAATACATATTCAAAGACCTTCAAAAAGGAACAATTTCATAAAAATCAGAGGTGGTATGTGAAAGTTGGGTTTTGGGCCTCTTTTGTACGTTTTGAGTTTTTTCCTAATTTTGATTTGATATTTTATGTATATAGTTAATTTTTTATATCTTATTTCCTTTTTATCTTTATTCTTTGATGCAATTTTGAATAAAATATACAAAAATACAATTTCAAATTAAGACTGAAATCAAAGAAACTGACCGAGTCCGAGTGTCCCCTAAGAGTCAGTACAAAGAGCTCACTTTTTCTTCTCTATTTTATTTCACTATTTTGTTATTTATTAAAATCCAAAAAATATATATTAACGTGTAAATATTTATGTCTGATTCTATAGTTATTTTTCCCGATTTTTATCTTCATTAAAAATCACTAAAAAATTAGTAAACTCAAAAATCAAGGTATTTTATGAACATAGAGTACCTCAAAAATATCATTTTACACAGATGACCTTTTTTGCTCATGGTCCCTTCATGAAATATGTTGATCTCATTGAGACGAGTAAATTTTATGTTGATTACTTTTCAATCCAAGGTCACTTGCTATTTCTTCTGGATTTTTCTTTTATTTTATGTTTTCTGAATTTTCTGGAGCTAGCACGTGCTGCTCTTGGAGCCGCCATGTGTCAGATATTTTTAACCTCTCTTCTATTTCATTTTTATAAAAAAATTAAAAAATATTAAAAAATAAGAAGTCGTCACGTACCTTACACGTGAGGCGCCCCTTCCTTTCCAGTTAACTCCTCTCTTCTCTCCCCTGCTTCACAACTTTCGCTTACTCCTGCGCCTCCGAAGAGCCAACCGGCCGCCGACTCGCCCGCGATCCTCGTCAACCCTCCTTATCTCCTCCATCAGTCGCTACGCAACCCCCCGCGACCTACTCCTTCACCAACTACCCTTATCCTCTCCCTCGTACCTATAAAACCCATTGAAACCTGCTGCTCGAATTATCCGCCATCTTTAACCTTCGAGACAGCTCACGACGTAGCCGGTGACAGCGGCCGTGCCTTCAGCAATGACCTCGGCAACGTGTGGTCAGCACCATCCTCCTCCTTTGTCGCGGAGTTGAGGCGAGTACCGGGAGAGGGCCGTCGCCCACTCCGAACTTTGACCCCTACTATTTTTTTATTCATCTGTTCTGCTTTCGTTCCCCTATTCCTCTCTATCCACTTTCTACAACCAAGTCGCCACCCACCTCACAATGTTCTCCGGCATCCGCCACCAGCCCGGAGCAGCCTCCACGTGCATCCCCTCCGTGCAGCTTCATCATACCCCTGCACGACCATCTGTACTAAGAGCATCTTCCAAGAGCCTCTTCCACTCCGCGAACAGTCACACGCCATCAAGCGGAGAGCCTCACACTACCCGCGATTCCACCGTCCAATAGCTGAGGTCGACCACCACAAGCGAGCCATCTCCTCCGCTCGAGGCGCACCACAGCTTCTCCTCCATCGCTAGCAAGCAGTCCCTCAAGCCGAAATCCACCGTCTGGAGACGCACAACCATCAGAACCAAACGCCTCTCACACGGAGGCGCACAACCTCCAGAACTCCAACCTTCGCGCGAAGGAGAACAAGCTTCGTGCCACTGCAGCGATCCCTTCCGCTCGCTAACGATCCTCCTCTGAGCTCGACGACCGCCTGTAGCCTGCGCGTACCGCAGGAGACATTCGTCGAGCGAAGGAACGCCTGGAAGTTTGTAGATCATCACGTGCCCTGCCACATGCTTGGGGGCAATTTTCAAAGACATTCTCGCATGTTCGTCCAACTACAGCCAAGGACACCGACCCAAAGGAGCACATGCTATGCATGTACTCCTCTTAGAATTTTGCGGAGCAACCCCTGGAATTCTTAGAAAGTGCATTGCTGTCCCTGCCAATCTGTGACCACGTGCGGTGCCCATGCAACCTAAAAAATTGCTCAAATACCCGTGCGGGTATAGTTAATTACATTCGTGCTCTTGTGCATGAATTTTTCTGTTTGTTTTATTGTATTCAGAACCCTATGCTCTCAATTTAGTTTGAACCTCACTTTGACATCATTTTATTAATCCAAAAATAGTATTTTGTTCTTTGACTAATTCTCTACATTATGGCATGCTCATGATATTTTTATTGCACGTGGTTAATTAATTATTATTATTATTGACAAAATTTGCATAATTTACCTAATCAGAGCTTTGAAATTCATATTTAATCAACCACAATTCCCCAAATTGCCAAAATTTCACAGACCATAGAATTAGTTGTTAGTAACATTGTGCCAAATAAGAATTGCATTTGCATGCATAGTTTTCTCTCTAAAAATCATTTCGCCCATTTCACTAATTAATTTTTAATAGGTATTAGATGCAACATTTTTAGGATTTAGGATTTTTCTGAGATAGATCACCTAGTAACACATCTTAAATAATTTATTTTAAAAATTACTAGATTTATTATTTATTATAATTAATTGTTGAAAATATCATTGTTTGTATTATTATATTCATAGAAAATTCATCTTGCATCTGAAAATTACAAAAATATAGTATTCTAATTTCATTGCATTTCACATTCTGGTCAAGTTTGAGGATTTTTTGACTTGAATTGATCAAAATTTGCAATTTAACCACTGAACTTTGCCAAAATTGCATTGCCTCATTTATTGTATTTAAAAAAATACCAAAAAATCCTATTTGAAAACCTAAACTCAAGATCAACTTTTAACCAATCTAAGGAGACAGTTGCCTCCCTGAGTTTGACCTTAAAACTTACCAAGTCAAAAATATTGACCGCTCGCTTTAATTGGACACTAATTAAATAAGTGGTTTTTGATCTATTGTGAAATTACTCGCCTACAACGAGACATATTTTTTTATTATTAATTCTGACGAATTAAGAGCACATTTCACAGTTCGTCACTCTACTACCATCGGAGAGACGTAGCTAACATGATGGAGGCCATGGATCACACCTGAGGCTTGCGACCATCTTCGCCTCGATAAGACCACCCCCCCTGCTATCACCGAAGGGCGGAGGAGGCTAGGGTGGAGCCCCATAGAGTGGTGGATGATGGTGATGGGCAGCGGGGCAGAGGTTTTATATAAGGGGGAGGAGGTCCATTACTGTAGTAACGATAGGTTTTGCAATGACAGTTTCTGAAGGTTGGGAGTGATGGCTAGGGTATGAAGTTGATGCGAGGATGGCGGAAGAACATGTGATGTGTAGGTTGCATTACGACCCGGATGGAATGGTTGTAGCGCCTTCCAAAATAAGACGGGGGCGACACGACGACGAGGTGAAACGACAGGATCGAAGGTGGACGATGAGCAGGAGTCGTTGGATCTAGTGATCCAATGGCCTGAATGGAGGCGTGGTTGGATGTTAGGACCAGATCCGAAGATCTGATCCAGCGGTGGAGAGTTGAGCAGTGACGGATGGCTAGGATGAGATCTGGCATCTTATCCTATAGCGGGGAGTGAGGGGATAATGTGGCGCAAGGAGAGATCGTTGGATGGTTGATGAATCTGTTAATTTGGACATTAATGTGACCGAATTAACTAAGGGTGCGGGAGCGGCTATCAATGGTGAGGTGATCAGTCGGTTGAGATGAAGGGGTGATGTGCCGAGAGATAAGCCGTAGAATGTGAGGTGGGATCAGGCGACCGAGAATGAGGCGGAAGGGGGCAGTGAAGATTAAATCTGAAGGTTGATCTGATGGATGTGTTTGCGGTTGAAACAGAGGGTTGAGATGGAGACATCTGCAGGAGATCCAGCATGCTAGAAAGGCATCGGGTGGTGGAAGGAGGAGCGGGCCACGTGAGCGGCCCATAGGGCGCCACGTGGCCCAATCAGAAATTAGAATATGTAAAAATAAAGAAAGATATAATAGCAAAATGTCAAAACATGAAAGTTTTAGATCTTGATGAGATCTACAAGTTTCGTGTTGGACGAAAAGACAAAAGCGGTCCTTTGTACGACAAATATTTTTGTGGGTATTTTTAAAGGATTAATAACATCGATTTTTGGGCTTTTGATATTTTTTTAGTTTTTTAATATTTTTAAGGGTTAGGAACTTATAAACAATTAATCAATCTAAATTTTATAGGTTTTTGATGACAAAATAAATATAAAGCAATTAAGTAAAGTAATTATAGATTAAATATACACAATGTAATACAATATAATAACGATGAATTATTGGTGATTTTTATTTAAGCTAGGGTTTTAATAATTGACTTTTAGCATGATGAATATGAGATTCATCATACCTCTATACTTAAACAATGTTCATCCTCGAGCATCTAAAGAATGAACGAGTCGGATTGATTCCTGACTGTGCATGTGAAAATTTCAAGGCTCATTTTTTTGAAGACCCTCAATTTAAGTAATCCTGAAATTCTGGATTTAACCATGCTCTAGTGAGATAAAATCCAAATTCTCTAATTATTATACTCTCTTTTGTACATATAATATAAGGATATGAAATTTAGTGTACTACATTCATGAGAATCAGGTCGAGGAATCACTCGAAGTTCCAGTCCAGAAGGCTCTCCTCTAGACCTAATCCTCAACACTAGGAAATAAGTATATTCTTACTTCAGTCAACCGTCTCATTAGTTTGTTAGACTTGAAATGCAGATGGACGACCAGATGATGGAGAGGCATAGGATTGTGTCTATTTTTCTCTTTCATGCATTGGAACAAGAGACCTCTCAAGTGCCTTATTACTCAACACTTGTATATTTTTAACTTGTTGATCAGTGTCTCCGTCGAGAGAGTTGAAGTCGTCTGCACTTGTTTTTCTTGGAGTACACCGGGGTGTGTCTTTTTTGAGTATCTAATATACCTTCGATACTCAGACTTGTATCACTTTACGATGCGGAGGTCTTTTTTGGTGTCATCCCGACTTCTCGGTCCTAATTAGCGCTTGGTCCAAGTAGACACTTTGAAAATGTTTGAGAGCGTTTGGCATTGGTGGATTCTCTTTTATAATTTGACCTTGGAGGATAGAGCTTTCTTTGGACATTTATTTCTTTTCTTTTCATTTATTTACTAGCTCCACTGCTTTTACCAAAAGTTGGCGCACACTGATCAACAATTAAATTAAGTTTCATCACACCCTAGCACATAGGTGAATATCAAAAGATAGCATGTGAACTTGTTCACATACTGGCTAAAGTTTTGCTGACACTCAGGTTTCTTAAAGCCTTCATTAACTTTATCCAATCCTTGAGCATCATTAGCTCAAATCTCTGGTCATAGTTCCTCAAGTGATAACTCAACTCATAATCTTGCAGTTGTGAAAATGAAGTGTTGATCATATTCTTTTTGAAGGTAGAGATTAAGAGTGCAATACAGCGCTCGAATCTTTCAGACTAGGGAAGTTTGGACTATTAAGTTTGAAACCCTAATGACTAAGGTATGCTAACTCAGACTCTCAAGATCGCAGAAATCAAGTGTCCTTAAAAACCTCAAGCCTTAGTGAATGTGAAAGTGTCACGGAGGAGTATAACTGATATTGCAATATCTCAGAGGGTACAACAGATACAAATCCTATTATCAAATATAACTTCATCCCTTCAACCAAACAGATAATAACAAATAACTATCAATTAACCCTCCGGGCCTGTTTGGTTGCAGGGTTGGACTGGGCAGGGGTACCCCTGTGAATAGTAAACTGTGAGTAGGATTGGGCTGTTTGGTTGGAGGGTTGGGAAGGGTTGGGACCCAATCCTGCAACCAAACAGGCCCTCCGTATTCTTCCTTATCCTCCCTGGAACTGAACACAAACAATAACTTTTCTCTCATTTTTCCTATCCCTTATTCATCTACCAACCAAACTCCTCAGTATAGTCTAAATAGCTCAGCCTCTCAGGAAAGACCTCGTCCCCAAACCGAAGAAAACCGGGGGCTTCTCGATGCAATTTACACCAACAAAATGTCCTAAAAAATAAGCTTAGATCGAAATTAAGCAAAAGACAAATTTCAACTCCGGAGAAGGAGAGACCAATTCAATGGTCTCGTCCTCCCCTCCATTCCAACAGCGACCGCAGCAGCAGCAACCAAATCCACACGTTATCAGGGTTCCGACGACCCCCAAATCCCCAATTCCAGATCTCGCCTCCCGATGGCTCCCTCCATAGCGACACCGGACGCCTCCGAGGTCGATTCCCTGTCCAAGATCGTGCTCGAGATCTCGGCTCTGCCGGAGTGCAGGGGCCCTCTCAGGAGGCCCTACACCGACCTCACCAGGAGGTTGAAGCTTCTCACCCCAATGTTCGAGGAGCTCAAGGACGGACCGCCCCTCCAAGAGAAGGATCTGGAGGGCCTGCGCAAGTTGGGAGACGGTTTGGAGGCCGCCAAGGAGCTCCTGCGGTCTATCATCGATGGAAGCAAGCTGTTTCAGGTAGTCCTGAGGTGGATTCTAGTGGAAAGTTTCGATTTTTTTTGGGGATGGGGTGGGGGGGGGGGATGTGATGGGATCTTTATTCGGTTGTTCACTTGTTTGGAGGAGGAAATTGATCTTTTTTATTCGGAAAGATCTGACTTCTACGATGGCGGGTATAATGTGAATTGGCAAATATGTGAAAATAAGACCTCCCCCGTTCTTTCTCTCTATGTGGATTGATTTTGAGATGAAGTGCTATCGGAACTGTTCTTTATAGTTTCATTTAATGAAAGATATAGAAATAATTACTCCATGTCATCCACACATCTGCATAAGCTGAACTTATTTCTTCTCCTTTGCAATCCTATCATAAATGAAGTCTATTTAATTTTCAATGTGTTTGCAAACTCCTGTTATGAGTTCTGTATTTGATGTTTAGTGGTTTCTTACATGTATATGGTGGAGTTCCACACAGCTCTGTGGATTTAAATAAAGCTTGTTGTTGTCTCTGCAGGCCCTACATAGAGAGGATTTTGTTCAAAAAATTTTGAAGGTCACAGAGCAAATTGAGAATGCTTTGTGGATTATCTTATGACAAGCTTGATATGCCAGAAGAAGTTAGGGAGCAGGTAAAGACTTCCGAGAATTTATGTATACAAAGATGCGATAGAATTAGAAGTACTATAAAAACAACGTGTTTTTTTACATGACCTCTAGTTTATTTGGTTGTAATTTGTGAATGGAGGAATACAAGTTACTGGAAATCCATCATCCGCCACAATTGTTATATACCCATGAGCTGCTATAGATGAACGCGTAGGTATCTTTTAGGAATTGTTCTATTTTTTGCCAACTTAACACTGGAGCAAAATTTAACCAAACCTTCTCCCAAGTTAGTTGGGTTCAGCTACATGGATCTGTAGCATCCTTGTAGGTTAAGTGAATTGATATCTTCAATATCTTGCTGCTTGTAGTTGATATTTTAATTGTAATGCCATGTTTCGTTTTTTCTACATTGCTCTCAAGTCCAAATCATTCAGCATCTGGAGCTAGCTACTTTAGTCTCTGATTATGCACAACTTTCCAGGTAGAACTCATTCATGCACAATTCAAAAGAGCAAAGGAAAAAACGGATTCACCTGATCGGCAATTGGCTCGGGATCTCTCATCTGCTCGTAGTGCAAAGATCCCAGACCAGGCCACTTTGAGAAGATTATCTGAGAAGCTGGAACTCAGAACAATTAATGATATGAAGAAAGAGTCTTTTGTCTTGAATGAAATGGTGATAGCAAACGATGGAGCACCTGATTTGGAGAATATGCCGTCCTTGCTTAAGAATCTTAAGGATTGTGTACTGATGGACAACCCTAACATTGATACCTTGGAACACTCAACGAGTTTGTCAAAGCTCCGTTCTCCTGTCATCCCTGAAGATTTCCGCTGCCCGATATCACTCGAGCTTATGAAAGACCCCGTCATTGTATCAAGTGGACAGGTATTGTTCCACCACATAAAAATGTATATGCTATCTTTCTTTATTCAAATCTAATGATGGTTTGTTGTTTCCCACCAGACGTATGAAAGAGCTTCCATCCAGAAATGGCTAAATGCCGGGCACAAGACTTGTCCTCGGACACAGCAGCCTCTAACTCATCTCTCTCTCACACCAAACTATGTATTAAAAAGCCTGATTGGACAATGGTGTGAACTCAATGGCGTTGAAATTCCTAAACAGCAAAATGCAACTACAGATAGTTTGCATCACAGTTCTAAGTCTGACTGCGATGGTGAAGGCATTGACCTGCTCCTGCATAAGCTAAAAGCTGGCAATGAAGAGGAACAGAGAGCAGCAGCTGGGCAGCTCCGGTTACTTGCGAAGAGGAATGCTGATAACAGAGTACACATTGCTGCTGCCGGAGCAATTCCTCTGCTCGTAGAATTGCTATCTTCAGCAGATTCTAGGACTCAAGAACATGCAGTTACTGCCTTGCTGAACTTATCGATAAATGAGAACAATAAGACCCTTATTGTTCAGTCTGATGCTGTCACAGAGATTGTTAAAGTTGTAAAGAATGGAAGTATGGAAGCCAGGGAAAATGCTGCTGCCACACTCTTCAGTTTATCAGTTGTAGACGGGAACAAAGCTGGAATTGGAGAAGCCGGTGCTATACCTGCCCTCGTCGACTTACTTCGTGAAGGAAGTCCACGAGGCAAAAAGGATGCTGCAACTGCGCTTTTCAACCTGTGCATCTCTCCGGAAAACAAGGTCAGAGCTGCAAGGGCAGGAATTGTTACCCATTTGATGCAACTTCTATCGGATACCAGTGGAGGATTGGTGGACGAGGCACTTGCTATGCTGTCCATTCTTGCTACTCATCCGGAAAGCAAACTTGCAGTCATGGAGTCCAAACCTATCTCGATGCTGGTGGCATTAATGAGGACTGGTTCTCCACGTACCAGGGAAAATGCAGCTGCGTTACTCTGGTCTTTGTGCCATGGAGACGAGGAGCAACTGAAAATCACCAGAGATTCTGGTGTAGAAGAATTGTTGAGGGAGCTAAGTGATTGTGGGACAGACCGGGCTAAGCGGAAAGCCTCGGGCCTCCTGGAACTCTTCAAAAAGATGGATGAATCAGTAAACCCAGATGGGTCATTGAACAGTTAGAAGTGGTTACATACTGTTTTTGTTATCTAAATCTTTACGAACTTTCATGGAATGCCAAAGGCTGCCTGGGCTGTACTGATATTCAGGCTGTGGGAAACTAGGAGGGTGGCTCAAAGCATACTTCTGTGATTTTGATTTTGGTTCCATGTTTGCATGTATAGACAGAAAATCATGTAATGTATTCATTTGGTTGAAGTTTAATGGTAATATTCTATATGTTACATTACTTTTTTGAATATACTGATGGTTTTGTGTGTTTCACATACTTTTATGTTGATTTCTAGAAGAACAGGATGGATAGTACCTATTAGATTTATGCCTAGAGTCATAATTGATATTCCTGAAAAACTTCCCACATTTGGCACCGCCTGTTAAGAAGATGGTGTCAGAGATACGCGTAGAATGCTGAGTTACTACTATTTAAGGTGACATTATTTAAATGTGTGAGAAAGCAAAAATCAAATATAAAATATTTATAAATGTGTCATCATTCCTTTTTACAATTGAATTATAGATACTTGCTTGTGTTGTTTCTGTATAACTTAGAAGTACACCCCCTACCCACACAAGTAATGATGTGGTTTATGTAAATACTTGTTTTTTAGTTTAAAGTCGATATTGTTGAGATGTTTATTTGTCACCGTGGGATGAAAATAGGCTAATGTGTTTATTCCATAGAACACTAGGCTCTTTTATATAGAGTAGGCCCATGGGTAAATTACATAAGATGTTAACATAAAAAAGAAAAATATAATAATCAATACATCAACTTCATAATATTCTCTACACTCCCCCTCAAGATGGAGCATAGATGTCAATCATGCTCAGCTTGGAAGAGCATCCCTGGAATGGTCCTCTGAGTAATGGCTTGGTGAAGATATCCGCAGTCTGATCCTCTGAACTCACATGTGATGTAGAAATCAGACCCTTCTGGATCATATCTCTCGTGTAGTGGCAATCTACCCCAATATATTTTGTTCTTTCATGGAATGCTGGATTATTTGCAATGAATAAAGCGGCTTGATTATCGCATTGTAGCGGCATGGGTAAAGGCACATCTATGTGTAAGTCTACCAGTACAGCTCGAACCCACATCATCTCCGTGCTTGCTTGTGCCATGGCCCTGTATTCAGATTCAACACTAGATCTAGACGCAACAGTTTACTTCTTACTTTTCCAACAAACGAGGGAGCTACCCACAAAAATTGCAAAGCCTAAGTAAACTTGCGATCCTTAGGACACCCTGCATGATCTGCATCTGCACATGCCGAAATAGATAGATCTGTGTCCTTTCTAAATAGCAATCCTGAGCCTGGAGAAGACTTTAGATACCTTAGCATCCCATATATGGCATCCATATGTATCTGTCTTAGCTGTTCCATGAATTGTCTCACCCGACTCACTACAAAAGCAATATCAGGTCGAGTTATAGTAATTTAAAGAAGCTTACCCACCATTTTTCTATATCTTCTCTTGTCGACCTATTCAGTATCGTTGTCATATAGCTTCATGCTTGGATCCATAGGAGTACTCGAAGGCCTACATCCATCCATGCATGTTTCAACCAGCGAGTCTGTAATATATTTCCTTTGGGTCATTACAAGACCCTGTGCATTCATTGCAAACTCCGGCCTTAGAAAATATCTCAGGGTACCAAGGTCCTTTGTGACAAACTGACTGCCCAAAAATGATTTTGCCATCTCTATTCCCTGAGCATCATCTCCTGTGACAAGGATATCATCAACATATACCACGATTACAACAGTACCTCTAGAAGTTCTCTGAATGAACAACGAGTGATCCGCATTCGACCTTTTGAACCCCTGTCATTCAATAAGATGGGAAAGCTTCTGGAACCACGCCTTGGGCTCTGCTTAAGGCCATATATCACCTTGTGAAGTCGACACACCATATGATTCTCCCCCTCAGCAGCGAAACCCGGTGGCTGCTGCATGCAGACTTCTTCCTACAGATCATCGTAGAAGAAAGCATTCTTGACATCAAGCTGAGATATCGACCGGTCACGTACCACAGCAACAGATAGAAGAATGCGAAGAGTAGAGTGACGAGCCACTGGAGAGAACATATCCATATAGTCCACACCATATGTCCGAGTAAATCCTCTTGCTACCAGTCTCACCTTGTACCTGTCAACCCTCCCATCTGCATGATACTTTATTGTGAACACCCATTTGCAGCTCACAATAGAGGCGCCTGAAGGAGCGGGAACCAGGATCCAAGTACCCCGTGATCGTAAAGCAGTCATTTCTTCTTCCATAGCCAAACACCAACTGTCAATTAGAAGTGCATCCTGATAAGTCCGTGGAATGTCCACGGACGCCAAAGCCATAACAAATCTCTGGAAGTTCCCTGTGAGACGATGAAAGGAGACCTGGGAAGCCAGGGGATATGACGCGCAAGACCGTTTATGCTTCCGAATGGCAATAGGTACATCAAGAGTATCATCCACTGTGCTCGACGGTGCACATGCCTGCTCCAAAGAAAAATCCTGCAAAGCACACTATCCGATCCATCTCTAGTAGGAACATCGGAGCATACCTGAGGCGTGATGGATGATTGACGGACGTCTTGAGCAGGACCCGACTGACGTGTGTAGAATTTGGGAAATGGTACGATAGGTGGTTGTGGTGGAGGTGGTGGTGGTAACGGTGATGGCGTAGTTGTAGGTGTGACCGCTGGTACATGGATGGACAGAGGATGACTCACAGTAGGAGGAAGAGGAACATAGACTGCATAATCGGACGTGGAGGGTGTCAAGTTGTTTCCTGCAGGAGAAAAGTACATCAGCACTGACGAAATACTTCCTGTTTAAAGGATCATAACAACGATAACCCTTCTGAGTTCGGGAGTAACCTACAAAGACACACTTGACAGCTCTGGGTGAGAGTTTGTCAAGTCCGGGAGACAGATGATGAACAAAAGCAACAGCTCTAAAAACACGAGGAGTGAGAGAGAACAATTCCTTCTCATGGAAAATAATGGAGAAAGAAATTTTCTCACCAAGGATTGACGATGGCATACGATTAACAAGGTAACAGGCCGTAAGTACAGCACCCCCCCCCCCCAGAAAGAGATAGGTGCACAACTCTGTATGAGCAGGGTACGAGTGGTATCAAGTAGATGACGATGTTTTCGTTCTGCCACTCCATTCTGTTGAGATGTATAAGCGCAGGTGATTTGATGAATGATACCTTTAGACGAAAAAAAATGAGAGAGAGCGTGCGAGTGCAAAACTCCAAGGCATTATCCGTACGCACATATTTGACATGAGAAGAAAAGACATTTTGCATCTCAATTATAAGATTGCGAATAACATCCCCTGCTTCAGCTTTATTTTTCAATAAAAAGACTTAAGACACACGAGAAAAATCATCGACCGCTACAAGATAGAACCTGTGTCCCTGATGATCGGGAACACGACTCGGATCCTAAATATCAATATGAAGTAATTCAAACAGGGAGCTACTGCTCTTACACTGACGACGAGGAATGCTAGCTCTGTGATGCTTTCCTAACCGACAAACTTCACAATGAAACGACGAACTGGGAGGGATATGAGGCAATAGATGACGCATCTTCTATAGCGGGAGGTCACCAAAATGCAGATGCTGATATAGGGAGAACCATATCCGGATGAGTAAGAAGAGACACCAACATATGAATTCCGGACCAGACGATAGAGACCATCCTGCTCAGAACCACAACCAATCACCCTGCCCGCTAGTATGTCCTGAAAAATAAGAGAAGATGGGTCAGATATAGTGCGCTAATACAAATCCTTCGTAATTTGACTATTAGGCAACAAATTCATGAGAACTCACGAGCATATAGAACATTCTGCAAACGCATGGATGTTGACAAGGTATCTCACCCTGTCCAACGATGGGGGAACGAGTTCCATCAGCAATAATCACTGATCGCCCAGGTGGAATAGTCCTGTATGACTCAAGTCTATCTCTGTCGCGGCAGAGATGATGTGTTGCACCGGAGTCCATAATCCAATTGGATATATTATGAAAAGATGCAAAGGCAGAAGCGCTACCTGAAGTACTAACAGAGGTAGAAGAACTGGTCATTTCTAAAGCGGCGATGTCTGAACCACCGCCCTGAGAATCTGCAGATGTGTGAGGCATAATATCGCGCAAACGCACCCCAAGATCCCCAAACCTATGATGTGGAGTAGAAGCCGACGGAGAACTAACATGCTCAGCTACTCGCGCCGAAGCCGGAAACTCATGCTTAGAATATCATATCTCCTCAGAATGCCCTGTTCGGTGGCAGAACGAACACGACTGGCGAAAACGACCTCCCCGACCATGAGGTCCACGGCCACGGAATGAAGACTGACTACCTCTCCCTCGGGATGCAGCCATCGCCGAAGGAGCTGTAGTAGAAGAACTGGAGGAGACATAAATGCGACTCAGCTTCTGTAGACATCCTCCATAGGAGGAATAGTAGCATCGGCAAGTATATGTGATCTTGCATCTTCGTATTCAGGGTCAAGTGCCGCAAGTAGTACCCTGACCATGGTTGCATTCCTGAAAGTCTTCTGTTGCTCGGGAGTCGCCGTGAGCGGAATGATGTTGTAAAGTTTCTTGAACATCCCCTTCAGAGATGTATACAACGAATGTAAGGGCCGACCATTCCGCTTCATCGTGAATATATCATGTTGTAGCTGTAACATCTTCGTCTCATTGCGAACCTGCGAGTAGGTGGCAGCAAGTATGTCCCATGTGGCCTTAGCGGTGGGCTGATGGAGAACATCATTGGCAATCTCCATAGACAATGTGCCAGACAACCAGACCTTGGCATAAGAGTCATCAACCTCCCACGAGGCATAGATCCCAGTCTTCTCCACTGGTTCGTCTTCCGTAAGAATGTGCTTCTTCCCACTGGACTTCATGAGGCTCATAAACTGCATCGTCCAGAGCTCATAGTTTGTCCCATCCATTTCGACAATTGGCGCGTGACCTTTGAAAGCATCGATGGAGGGCATATCAACCTTGTTATCAGGCATGGCAACGGAGATAAAGAACTAGGATACGTTGACCAACAAATGATTTTCTACATCAACTGAGATGGATTTGATTGCACATGTAGACCCTATGCACTCAAATCCATTAACAAAGAGGCCGACAAGAGAAGAGGGCTGATAGGGCATTGCGAGGGTGCTGCGGCGGTGCTGGAGGGCTGAAGGGGCGGTGTTGGGGGCTGGGAGGAGCGGTGCTGGGTGGCGGCGGGAGGTAGCAGCGCTGGTTGCGCTGGGGGAGGGCCGACGGTGATAGGGGTTGCGCTGATTGCGCTGCGGGAGGGCCGGCGACGAGAGGAGGGGATGTTGGGGGTGGGGGGCGGCGGTAGGGGTTTAGGGTTGGGGTTTTGTCATGGCTCTGATATCATGTGGGATGAAAATAGGCTAATGTAGATAGAGTACAAGTTCAACAACATATGAAAAATTTTGACTTGAAATTTCAAGGGATAGAAGAGATGTTGAGCATCAAACTCAGGATTCAACATGGAAAATTTTTGAAAGTGTATTAAAGCTTAAAAATTGTCACATGGACTTATCAGCAAATGGAGTAGCCTCCGAGGGTATGCTTGAAAATTCACCCCATCCACGTACTTTGTGTGATATTCTCCATGGACAAACTTGAGGGCAATTAGCAGAAGCTCTGATGGCTTTCATGCAATAAGGCCTCCTTAGGAGAGTTGGGTATCAGGTTGGGTCGGGTCAGGTTTGAGTTGGTCCGACCCAAGCTTATTTAAGTATATGGGCTAATGGGTCGGGTTTAAGTACATTTTAGTTTCAAATTATAGGCTTGAGCCTAAATCTGACCCAAACAAAATGGATCGGGATGGGGTCCAGTCGGCCCAATTTAAACCTATGTATGCCAATATCATATGTTTCATTCTTCTTGCATTTATCCGATTGTCTCTTAGGCATGTGTGCATGTTTAATATTTTAAGTACGCCAACTAATTCGTGATTCTGACATTAGTTGTATGTTGGAAATAGAAATGTGGTAAAAAATATGGCAAATTAAACCACCATTCAATTCATCATTACATATTCTATTATAGATGAAGGCACCATGACCTGATATAGATTGGTTACTTGCGGTTATACATGCTCTAACACTTGAGAATACATATTCCATTCTTGCATATTAATGTAATAATGTCCTCAATCCACACTAATGGATATGATTATTAATGGGTCTAAGTATTTATTCTAAACTCGAAATATGCTATGAAAATTTGAACATGGTATTTGGAGTAAACAAGAGTATACTGGATATAATTATATCATATAGATCGGGCTATCGGGATTGCGGGTTCGGGCCTTCTCATGCCCGAACACGGCCAGATAATCAATACTGACTCGTTGTGATGCCTACGGTTCGCCCACTAAATTTCGATTTTGAGTTTGGGTCGAGTTATACGAGTCGGATTTCGTGTTGGATCGGGTTGGTCCAGCCCAATGCTCAACCCTAAATTTGATGGCGTTAATCGCCAAATGACAACACTAAAAAGATTCGTCTTATGGTATAAAGTTATGGCACGATAGGAGCTTCGTCTTAAGAAGATTGCATGACATGGAAGGGGCTCCAACCCCACTGGTCCCACCTTGCTCCTTCTTCAAGCTTCTCGCCCTTGCACCTCGTTCTCCATCGATCCCACCACCACCACCACCACCTCCCCCGACCCCCTCCCCTAATTGCATCTCCCTTCGTCGACCCTGGCCATTATTGATACCATATCCCCCTCCTCCCACCTCCACCAACTCCCCAGTGCACTCTTATAGACAGACTCCTGTTACCGCCAACATTACCACCTTGTTCCTCTTCCTCCGCTCTCCTTCTCCATCGCCCCTAACCTCTAGGAGCTCTATGGAATAGAAAGACATGTTTTCATTTAGGTTATTTTAGGTAAATGATGTGAGGGTGTTCTTTGACATAAAAACATGGCATTTATAAATATATCAATAAATATTCTTAACATTTTGCGTCGACCTAGAAATAAGAAAGCAAACATGCATTTTTTAATAAGTTGTTAATGTTGTCAAATAAAAAATAACAATTATGATATAATATTTTCATTTTTTTTCTAGAATTCTTGTTTTATTCTCAATACATGGGCATTTATTAAAGAAAACTCAATTTAAAAATAATTTAACAACAATATCATTTGGATATATTATTCGACATAGTTTGATCTATTTAAGTCTGATACTGGTAATATAAGAAAAAACTAATTTTGAGATGAAAATTTAATATTAAAAAAATTTAGTCTATGGATTACTGAATACCAAGTACATGCATATATATATATATATATATATATATATATATCATTCACAGAATTTCTATTGATGATGATTTGTTTAACAATGGCAATCGCATAGCATAAATAACCACTTTAATGGTATGGTAGTAGAAGCAGTGACTCCCACTTTAAAGGATCAGTGTACAAATCCTACTAATAAAAAAACATGTAGATAAGTGACATATTTCATTAAGCAAAATATCTTTTCTTTATTTACTATCAAAATTTTATAAAATATAAAATTTCTACGTTATAAAGTTCATTCTTAGGGAATGATATATATCGTCACATCATCAAACCATATAGTTGTGAATAAATATATCTTCAATTCATACCATCAAATCTTTCAAACAAATTATCTTATATTGTAGAGATATATTATCATTAGCTAAAAATATAAAAAATCTTTTCAATGGTAACAATATCATCGATAATGACTAATTTAGTGATGGATTTTGAGAAATTATCAATATATCCTAATTTGTTGTAGTATTGCATAATAGGGAAAAGAAAACATTTATAAAAATAAGTTCGTAGGTTGTGGAAAAAATATGAATTACATAAGGGTGAGGGGACAATTGGCAGAATTTATAGAGTTGGTGATGTAAACTCTTGTTTCCCATATTAATTCTGATTCATTTGAAATTGAGCTTGTTCTATAGATAATTGAGATTATCTATATCTATCTATAACATATATTAAAGCTGGGTTTTTGCCCCATCCACTGCCACGTGGATGGGCTAAAACCCAGCTTTAGTTCCTCTTCTCCTCTTTCAGGTCTTCTCTTCCTCCTCTTTCTGTGCTCATCGTTCTCTTTCCCCCTCTGTGCTCATCGTTCTCTTTCCCCCTTCATGTCTGCCCCCTTTCTCTCCGCCCCCACTTTGTGCTGCTCTCAGCCCTTTTATCTTCTTGTTGTCGACGTCATGCAACCTCAAGCCTGGCCTACCCCCATGGCCGAAGACCCCATAGCCTCGTAGGGAGCTCGGAACTCACCGCCCGAAGCCAATGGACCAGCCAAATCACCCAAAGATCTCAACTCCTCGCCCGAACCCGAGCAATTCCCCTGTGATCCAACCGACCTCTGCGACACCACTCTCGAAGTACTCTCCTCCTCTGCAACCTCACCCCTCACATGAACCCACCATCGGCCCAATTCCCCATCTTCCCTTCAACCTCACACTTCCCCCCTCTTTTCTCCATCCTTCTCTTCCTTCCATCGTTAGCTTCGCCTCCATCATCCTTATTGTTTGCACGGACTTGCTCTTCTGTTCCTCATCCGCCTTCACCGGTAGCGAGCACATTCTCCTGAGCTTCTCCATCTCCCCCTTCCCCACTCGCGACATCGACGCGATCGAAGATGCCTCACATGCCCCCGGTCCTCTTCGGATCTACTCCAAAGCATCCACCAACAGAGAGCCCAAGGCTTAGATCGATCTTTCTGAAGTCCTTATTTGTCGAGTCCTCGGACCCCACTTTCCCCCCAATTCCCTTCAGCACATCACATGGATACCCAAAATCCTTCAAAAGAAGACAAATTTCACCGGATCAAGCTCGAACCAGAGTACCCAACACCTAGGCACCTCCCTCCCCCAAGAATAGCCTCGCCGAGACCGACCCCCCTCCATGGGAGCCCACAAGATCGCACCTTTACCTCTCCGCAAGCATCGCAAGCTTGGAATCAAACGACTCCCCTTAAAAAATCCAACAATCTTCACGAGATCACATTGTAAACTCTGGATAGATAGAGAGAGAGGAGGAGAGAGAAGGTAGAGGGAGGCCACAACATCTGGTCGTGCTCCAGATGTTCCACTTCTAGCCCTCGCAGGCTCACATCTGCTCACCCGCAATTCTCATGTTGCGCTACCCACGACTAGGCATTGCTGTAATGTTTCGGCCGTTGGAAGGCATGGCCGTAGATCGCAAATTGGATAAACTCGCGGGACAATGGCTAACTTTTTAACGGTGTCTGCAAGGTGTTCGATGAAATGGCTATATTGAAAAATACAGGTAGAGTTATGGCAGTCTGTGTATTTATATTGTAATATATAAATACATGTTTTCTAACTCAAATAAACTAATAGAGTAGGATTTTTAGGATCAATTATGCAAATCAGGTTGGTATTTTATATCAGAACAGTATTTTATCTTTGAAAATACTTGTGAGATAGCCATGTACCATGTTATGGGCGAGTAGAGCCTTGATGACTCAGCAACATGTGCCAAAACACATGAAGGACATTTCTAGGAAAAAAATCCATGTGGATATGAAGGTATATTTATATATGTGGAGCTACATTTGAGGATGGACAAAAAATCTGGTGAATTACTATTTTTTGCATGTTGATGGATAAAGATTTAGGCACCTGTTGAACATCTAATGATGCAGATGATGCATTTAGTTTTTTTTGCTTCATATGCATTTTTGTTATGGAGGTTGTGGTTAGCCCTATGATATGAGATGAAAGTTGTATTTTTTTTCATCTTAGATAATTGATTGCATCCTTTGGGACGGACAAATCCAAATTTTTAGTTTCTGTTGCTAATAGACATAAAAGTTCTCCTTCTTTGTAAGAAAAACATATTGTATCATTAAAGTATCTTTACTAATGTATTCAATCTGCACATTCTTCTGATTCAAATAAATTGTAACAATCATATTTTTATCACATTCTTACTCAAATTAGCTTTAAATATGATAATTGGTTGATAATATTTTGTTCATCATTATTAGCGGTGTTATGGTCTTATATCTTCTATATTTTTTATTGCTGAATTTCGGCATCATCATTCTATGTATATAATTTAAATTCCGTCTAATATATTAAGTCAATGATGATGATAACAACTCTTATCACAATTAATTATATCAAATAACGTTTTTTATCTTAAAATGGTGGAAAACATAGGATGCATTTTGTAGCATTAAATTGTAAATTTTTAAGGATTAAATATAAATTGTTGAAAAAGAGTAATTATATCATATTTATTTTAATTCATATTCTTTCGATTTCATTTCTTAATGCTATATTGGTGTTTTTAAAGGGAAAAATGGTGTTGCCCCGCCGCATTTTCCGACGATTTTGTTTTTTTCAAAAATAATGCCATGTATTTTCATCGGTATATCCCTCTAATATAACATTTCAATTTCGTTAGAAACAGACTCTTATGCTCTCTATCTAGAACATGTAATTTTAATGGTCTTATAATTGCTATAATCGACATGTTCTAAATGGAGGGCATATGAGTCATTGTTTCTAACAAAATTAGAAGGCATATTTGAGGAATATAATGATGAAAATACATTATGGTATTTTAAAAAAATAAAAAAATTAAGATGACACGGAGACAAATTTATTTTCCGCCGCGTAGCGCGGGTATGCATCCTAGTGCATATATTAAAGGTGGGTTTTTCCACGGTTTGCTGACACGTGGGTCATTGTGTGGCCTGGCCTTTGTTTTCTCCTTTTGTAAGCGCCTTGGTATTCTTTGGCTTTTTTTATTGCATTGTGCACGTCCCTCCCCCCTACTCTTCTCAATGTGACACATGTCCTCCCCGTGCTCTCCCTCATGTATTTCCCCGGTCACTGTGTGGCCTTTGTTTCATCCTTCTGTACGTGCCTTGATCTTCTTTCTCCTACTCTGCTCTCTACCATTCCAATCCGATCACCGCCACTCCAAAATGGTGGAGAAAAAGGGCGAGGACACCACCTCCACCAACGCGAGCAAGATCCCACGGAGCCCTTCTCCATTTTTTCATCGAGCCACGTGATGTCCTCTTATTTCTTTTCTTCTTTGTATGCTACTGCATGTTCTCCCAGCTTCCCAGCATCGATAGGTCCGCCTCCTCAAGGCCTCCAGTGCTGCCCCGGCCAACGTCGCAATCGCCATGTCCCGCCTCGGTCCGGTCGCTCCGCCTTCATTCGAAAGCTCGATGATGGTGAGTTTGATGGCATATTATTGTGATCCTCCACGACGACTGTGTGGTTGACACCGGCATTCGCTTCAACAAGGACCATCCTCGCGTTCGTCACTGTCTGATTTGACGGTGAGAGGGAGCTTATGTTTCACTGGAACCTAGCACCGACATGCTCCTCACAGAGATCGAACTTGATCTCGATCTCCTCGGGCGGGTGATACAAGTGGTGGAGTGGAGGGGGACGAGGGTCTTCTCTGTTGCGGAGTATTACCCAATGTTTATTGTTGGGGAGATGCTCCGAGCGGGGATGACCTATCTCCCCATAACCCCTTTCAATTTCCTTAAGGTTAACATACAAATAATTAAGCTGTTGATACAGATTTTCGAAGTTTTTTAATTTGCAATTAATATTTGTGGTATTTCCAGATCAATACCGCCAAGTACAACAATATTTTCTCGAGGTTGAGCATTAACATGGAGCTTTGGTTCTCTGGAGAGGATGGTCCGACAATTTACTCGGATATGGATTCCAAGGTGGTTGGAGATTGAGATTTGGTCTCTACGAGAACTTCAAGAACATCTACTCCGACACGTCGATTGGTCGCAGCAACACCACAATGTTCCTCGCGAGCAGCGTGCCAGTTCATGTCATAGCTAGCATCGCACTTTACCCGTTCGAGGCAGTCAAGGTTCGGGTCCAGAAGCAACCGGCATACTTGAGGGGTGTGCTCGACGGATTCTTGAAGCTATATGCTTCTAAGGAGCTATCCGGGTGAGATTCTTCTCATGCAAATTCAGTTTGATTTGATTAACATGGTTTGCGTTATGATTTGTATTAATTGGATTGCAGATTCTACAAAGAGTTCTTGCCTTTGTGGTGTCGCAGTCCACCGTTTAAATACTTGACCTTTTTTTAGTTAACCTTTTGATGTAAGTTCCCTTTGTAAATTTTGTATGTGCAAAAAATATCCCTATAAATATCAACCCGTCATGAAAATACCACTATAATCTTCTATGTTTCACAAAATACCCTTTCTTTAGTGTCTCTTTGATAAAATAGAACTTTACCAAGGTTATTTATAAAAAAATTTTGCAATGGTATCTACTATTTTTATAAGATGTAGAAATCCCTTTTATTTTTACTAACTATTTTAGATTGTTGTCCGTGAAGACGTTAATAACACATGGTTGCTCTTGCGTTCTACTTAATTGCATAGATATCCCTTGAAGCATAAATTGGTCGCATATGCCCCTTCATTTAAATGAAATTTCCGTGGAGAAGCACATGTAGATGTGTTTGTAAAACTATACATAAAAGTACCATTATGGTATGTGACATCCTTATCGATCAAAAGATGATCAGATTCATCGGGATGGTCGTCTGACACTCGACGGATAGCATAATCTCATCCGTGTATAACAAGAAAACCAACAACGTCTTGCAGTTATTACACTCTGTTTGTCAACAATAATTAAGCTTAAGTTGAAATATATCGCAAGTGATCAATGTTGGAATTCCGAATCTGATATGTGAATCCTACGGGCTCTGAAAAGCATCGGATTCTCGGATCTAATGAGGAGAAGCCTTCCTCTTAGGTTAGCCATATGGGACCTGTCATGATCATGCAGTGGTTCTTCTACAGCAGCATTAAGTTGCTTATTCGATTGTAAGTATCCCTACCTAATTGTATACTTCATTTTATGAATGCATTCGATGTTTTTTGGAATCGGACCGAACCAGCCGACTTGATCGATATATAGAGCAGCTCCTTGGTTGTCCATGGACCACACATAAGTTGATGTGTCCCTTCAATTAGCCAAAATTTTAACATTGCGGATGGAAAGTACATATCTTAATCTATGTATGTATCAAATTTCGTCTTTATAACACACCCATAACCCTATCATCTTAATCACTCAAGTTTAATTGGACTTCAAAGTCCTTTGGTACATATGTAGATTAGAATAAGTATCAAATTCCGTCTTTCACATACCCATGACCCTTTCGTCCTAATCAATCAAGATTAATTGGAATTTAAAGCTATTTGGTATACAAATAGATTAGAATAAGTACATTTGATCTTTGAAGAGTTAAATTTTTAATTAAGATTTTGTAAAAAGAATACAAGGCACATCAAAAGCTATTGTTGTCAAGACACAATCCATGAGTTGTTCCCTCTAAAAAGTATCATTTTTTTATTAAATAATTTTTATATGGGTTTAATGGGTATGAATATGGATCGAGTGTTCATCAAATGTGAATACGGATCGGATAAGGAGTTTTTTTATATCAATATCCTTATGAGATTTTGTAATTATAATTATGCTTATACCTTTTTTTCAAGATCATTTCCACCCCTGCTTTTTGTGGGCCAGTTACTGTAATGCCCCTCGTGTTAGTTGCAGTACATTCTCTTTCAAAGGAACATTAATTTAAGGGTATAAGTGTAATTTGAAAAAAGAGAGGGGTACAATTATATATTTTTATTCTTCCTCTCTCATCTTCTTCCTTCATCTCTATTGCCTAGCTCTACCCCATCCTCGGTCTTCTCCATGTCTCCAACCCTCTCTTCCCTAACCTCCTCGACACCCCCTGGCCATCATCATCATTATAAAACACCCTTGGACATCTTGCTGTTAAAAATAACACGCGAACACTATGTCGTTGACCTCCAAAATTGTTATTGCTCGGTGATTTCTACTTAAGTTGGAGGCACTTGCACCATTGGATTTGGGGGCATGGGAGGGTTTGATTGGATTTCAAGACATTATTCTCTTGATGAAGGTGATGTCCACAACAACAACAAATCCTTTTCCCACATTCATGTCCCATATATGTTTATAAATACTTTTATTATCTCACATTCATGTCCCATATATGTTTATAAATACTTTTATTTATGCTCTTCCGAGGCAATGAAAATTATATTAGAACTACTAAGTTGATTGTTCCCTTGCAATACCAAGATTTTGAACTATTGATCGATGAGATGAATCAATGTACCTATATCAAGGAAGATTTATGAGAGCTTCACTTCAACAATTTTATCAATTTAATATTATTATTTACAGGCGCAAGAAATGGTTATCTTCCCTGTTGGAAAATTTATGCCTTATTATGTGAGAGACTCATTTCAAAATTGTACGTAAAATTCTTATTTTGTAATATTGACAATCATGGATGATTTACTCATACATCTATTCCCAAAATTGCAGCTTAATCTATTTTCTGTCTTATATTTTAAGAATTTGTACAATAAAAACAGGTACATACAACCCGCCGCGAAGCGCGGGTATGCATCTAGTAACACTTAAAAGGTGAGTAGAGCCTCGTGGTTGTGTTTGTGTGATATATCCAACTTTTAATATGGGTTGACTAGAGTTTGGGTAAGTTTGCTATATATATTATTATTATTTTAATAACTATCATTTTTAATGTTAATATTACCCACCCAACCGAGGCGATTCCATGCCATTTATATTTAACATGAATTTATTAGAAATTATTGACATTTGCGAAGCATATATGCATATGAAGTAAGTACAAGTGTGACTCATATATTTGGGCTTTCTACTATTCTTATTTTCGTCGACCTGGTCATACTGCATATGTCTCAAAGATTAGGTAAACTTAATATGATTGACACTCTTTTTATTTCTTTTTTTTGTTAGTATGTGCATTTACATATTTCTTTTTTCTTGGATTTTTCGTTGGTTTGCAATTTTATAGTATTTTTACCTTAATTTTGGTAGAACTATATGGCAAAGTTTTGATACACATGACAGATCCATGGTTTATTTTTGTAGAACTATATGATAGTGTTGGCATGTGAACCATAGATATGTGCAGAGAATGGTTATGGCAGAAATAAAAATGCTAAGGTGGATGTGTGGACACACATGTAAAGATCAGATTCATAATTGTAAACATATATATTATCTATGTATGTAGTCTTTTATTATTTTTTCATTTCTGCAGTACTCGTTATGTAATTTACCCATAGGCTACTCTCCTATATAAGAGAGCCTAGGGCTGATGGAATAAACAAGTTCTTCGATTTTCCCAACATGGTATCAGAGCGACGGTCCTAGACCGGAGTTCTCGAAACCCTAACCCTAGCCTGATCCCCACCGTCAAGCCTCTCTTCCTCCTCCGATCTCGCACAGGTCTCACCGGTCTCGCGCGTCGATCGTGCACAGGTTCTGCACCTCTCGCGAGCGGCCCACGCGTCTCCAGCCTTCCGAGCAGCGCGTGGTGCGCGCCTCCAACCCTCTACACAGCGCGTGCGACGCGCATCTCTCCAGCGCGAAATGCGCATGCTTGCTGTGCGCATCTAGCGCACCTGCTTGCAGCGCGCCTACAACGCGCTGTCAGTCCTCAACGCGCAGTGCACCTATCGTTGCGCGCGCATTCCCTCTCGCGCAGTGCGCTGTGCGCCAGGACCCGGTGTACTCTTGCACGTGGGTTCTTAACCCTGGATCTGTCCTAGATCTGTGCATAACCGTCTGAAGATCTTGTGCAGACCGAACACTAAGTCAAGCGCGAGCGTCTCCAAAGCAATGGGTTTGGTTGCTTGAGTCTACACATGCAATTAAACCTCTCATGTCCGTGTAGACGATCATATTTTCAGTCTATCACTTTAGTCTTCTGCTATCAGTATGTCAGAAAGCAAGGCAGATATTCCATCTATAGGCGCATTTCGAGGTCCAGCGCCAATTGTGAAGATGGATGGGTCAAACTATGAACTGTGGGCTATGCAGTTCATGAGTATGATGAAGTCAACTGGTAAGAAGCGCATTCTTACTGAAGAAGAGCCTGCTGAGAAAACTGGAGTCAATGCCTCGTGGGAGGCAGATGATGCATACGCCAAAGTATGGCTATCTGGAACTCTGGCAATCGAGATTGCCAATGATATCCTTCATCAGCCCACAACCAAAGCAATGTGAGATATTCTGGCTGCTACATATTCTCAAGCGAAAAACGAGACGAAGATTCTGCAACTTCAGTATGACATATTCACTATCAAGCAGAATGGGCGTCCTCTACACTCACTGTACACATCTCTACGAGGAATGTTCGAGAAGCTGTATAGCTTCATGCCCCTGACAGCCACACCCGAGCAACAGAAGACCTACCGGAATGCTACTATGGTGGGAGTTTTTCTTGCTGCCCTTGATCCCGAGTATGAGGCAGCACGGTCTCAGATTTTGGCAGATTCTACTATTCCTCCCATGGAGGAAGCTTTCCACAGACTGAGACGGATCACTGTCCCATTTACAGCTACGAATCAGAATGCTTCAGCCATGGCTGCCAACAGAGGCCGTGGAGTTCACCATCAGACCCGAGGTCGTGGGCCTCGTGGTAGAGGAGGCTGTATTCGGCCAACATGAACTTACTGCCATCGTACCAGACATACTGAAGACACATGCTACTCTAAGCATGGATTTCCTGCATCTGCACGAGTCGCTGAGCAGATAGAGCCTCCATCTGCTGCCTCTTTGGATCAGCAGTTTGATGATCTTGTTGCCCGTCTATGGGGCATTATTCCTCCAACTGGCCCAGCACCTGCTACTGAGAACCAGTCTGACACTGCTGCATCCGCTTCTGCCTCGACCCGTGCATCAGGTAGCACACTTGCATTTACTAGTAGAGGATCAGATACTTTAGCTTGGATCATGGACTCGGGAGCCACACATCATCTATGTGGCGATCAGAGTCTACTTACATGATATACACAGATCCCTCCATGTCGAACATTGGTCATTGCTAATGGCACACATTCCCCAATTACTGGTCAGGGGGAGATTAGACTGACATCATTTATGTTGCTCAAGAATGTGCTACATGCACCCATTTTTTCAATGAATTTATTATCTATCAGTCAAATTACAAAGGATTTACAATGTCGGGCTATTTTTTATCCATCTTCTCTTGTTTTTCAGGACATCCTTACGGGCAACGTGATTGGTCGTAGCTATGAGCAAGGAGGCCTCTATCGCCTCAGTCAGACTTCCTTTGTTGGAACCTCATCCCTACCTACTAGACCCGTAACTCCTCTGCTATGGCATCTGCGCTTTGGACATCTACCGCTTCAGAAGTTGCGTCGTGTGTTACCCCAGGGTCTGCCTCACACATCTATCCAATGTGAGGCTTGTCAGTTGGGAAAGCACCATCGGTCTACCTTTCCCAGTCGTCAGTGTCGGAGTAGTACCTCCAAGTTTGAGTTATTTCAGATTGATATCTGGGGTCCGAGTCGTGTTCCTGATCATCAGGGACACAGATTTTATATAGTTATTGTGGATGACTTCTCTCGTGTGTCATGGGTGTTTTTGCTAAAGAATAAATCTGAAGCAGGGAATATTATAATCAATTTTCTTAATGAGATTCGTAATGTTTTCTCCACATCTGTTAAAATTGTGAGAAGTAACAATGCCCTGGAATTGTGTACTCATGTCCTAGCCAGTTACTACTCATCCCACGGGATTATCCACCAGACATCCTGTGCCTATACCTCCCAACAAAATGGGATCGCTGAAAGGAAACATCACCACTTACTAGATGTCACCAGGTCACTTCTTATACGGAGTCATGCTCCTTATTCTTACTGGGGTGACGCGGTCCTCACAGCATGCTACCTAATCAATCGTATGGTGTCCTCTGTTCTAGGTGAAAAGATCCCTTTCTCCCTTATCTTCCCTGGTAAAGATCTGTTTTCCCTTACTCCTCGCGTCTTTGGTTCGGTTGCCTTTGTCCATCAGTTGTCTCTTGGTACTGACAAGCTCTCTCCTAGGGCTGTCAAGTGTGTGTTTGTTGGGTACTCCAAAACTCAGAAGGGATATAAGTGCTATGATTCGTTGCGCAGGCGGTATCTAGTTAGTGCAGATGTTACGTTTTTTGAATCTGTAATGTATTTTTCATCCTCGAGTGATCAGTTGATACCTCCAACTATTACAGATACCATTTATGTGACATCACCATCACCATTGCCATCATCACCACTACCACTACCACCACCACCACCATCATCATCTGCACCTCCTATTACTATACCTGTTTCACCACTACCATTTCGTTATACCTGCAGGCCTGCCCCAGCTCATGGTCATGACTCATCACCTAGCTCGCTGACGAGTCGCTAAATACGATATTTAGTTTGGTCACGTTGTAATACGTGTACTTAGCGATTCGGTCAGAACCGAGAGAAGGATCTCCGTGAAGAGTGTCTCGGCTTTAATTTATATCCCGGGCAAGTCCGGGGTCGAACTCAGGGAGGCAAAGGAACAACTTGGGTTTAATTTGCAAATGAAGATTTTAGATTTCCAAACGGTATTTTTTTATATTTTTTAATGCAAATAGGATGCCAAAATGCACAATGCAAGTGAACTAATATACTAAGAAAGCATACAACTTAGCCAAATTAAGTTTAATGTCAAATCAGTTCAATTCAGCCAAATTATATTTTTCCTAGAATACTAATCCAGAGATGAACACAAAACACATTTTTTTGGAATTTTATGGGATAAAACACATTAACTAAAAATACACACTTTTCATGGGTTTTTTCGCAATTTGTCACACAAACAGTACGCAAAAATTATGAAAAAATTACTGGAATGAAAACATGTTGCAAGGAAGCTACAGTAATTTTTTTGGAATTTTTTGACAAGTTATGAATTTTTTATGGATTTTTTAGTGGAAACAGAGTGACAGTGAGTAAATAATTCTTAATAAATCCACGTTATCAAATTAATCAAAATGCGAATTATCTCAAGTAGATGTTTTCATATAGAATCCAGGAGACTTGAAATTTTGCGAAAAAGATGTCTGTGGATTTAATTAAAAATCAAATACAAAAATCACTCTACAATTTATTTCAGGCACAAGATAACTCCACTTTGGATGAAATTTGGACTGTATATCAATCATATATCACGACATCATATGTAATTTTTGTGGAATTTTTAGAGCAACCGTTTGTGAGATATAAATTTAAGAGCTCAATTTGGGTAAAATATGCAGAATTTCAGTTACACAATTTTAATTAATTACCCAAATATCATAAAAATACAAATAAATACTCAGATGACAGAGAATTAGTTGCTCAACATAATGGAATTTTTCATTGAATAAAACGATGCCAAACTGAGGTCCAAATTAATGCATAAACATAGGGGTGTCTCTGCAAACTCAGAAAACTATATATACAAAGCAAATATATACAGGGACTGATTTGCAATTACTAAAACATGAAAGGATAGACTTGAAATTTTTACAATAAAAAATTACCCTCTCTTCTTCCTTCTTCGTTCAACGCAGGAGAGGAACCCAAATTGAGGGTGGGTCGACGGCGGCTATGGCGGCTCGCCGCGAGCTTCGAAGGCGGGCGGAGGCGGCGGAGGGGAGACACGCGCAGCTGCGCGCGGGGGTCGGTGGATGCGCGGGGCGCGGCGTCGGCTGGGGCCGCTGGAGGATGAAGGGGGAGCGGCTGTGGGATGGCGGAGCCGCCGCTCTCTGCGGCGGAAGGGAAAGGCGGCCGCGCGGTCGTCCTCCGCAGCTGGGAGTGCGGCGGCGAGGCCGGCTGGAGTGGCCGCTGGGCGGCGATGGCGGTGGAGGATGGATGGGAGGGGCGGCGGGCGGCACAACGACTGCTGCTCCTTCCGCTATTTTTTATATTTTTTTTTGATTTTTTTTTCTGATGTAATAAAAGGGAAGTTTTTTTGTTTTAGATTTTAAATTTTTTTATAATTTTGATTAGACAGGGATTAAACATGATAAAAAAATGATGATGGTGAGGATAATAAACTAAACAAATGAGGGGGAAAATGGTGTGATGGTGGTGGTGGAAGGGATGATATGTTTGTGCTAAAAAAATTTTGCAAAAAGACCAGATAAACTAAAATTACCTACGATGAACGCGGATGCCTATGGAGTGCTCGTGAGAGCACGGTCTTTGCTCGAATCGCCGGCGCGCGATGAGCTCGAGCAGCGCACGGTTGCGGCTGCGATGTTGGCCAAAAAACCAACGGATCACACCGGAGAGAGGGCCGTCGTCGCTCGACCGCGGTTGCGTTGCTGTCACCAATTCAACTCTGGGAACTAGGCTCTCCTCACATAAAGATGGATCAAAGGTAAATTGAGGAGGATGGGATGTATATATAGATGATGAAATGAGAGGTTATTAAAGTGGTGGGAGGTTATATTATTAATGGAGTTGAATGGGAGGTTTAAAAAATGGTGGAGTTGAATGGAGGTTGGTGGTAAAGAGTTGAATGGTGGTTATTGTAGAGAATGGAAATTAAATAAATAAATGAAATAAAGTTGGCTACTTTAATTACAATAATTTAAAAAGAGAAGACAAAAAGTGGAGAATTTACAAAAGAAGACAAAACACTATGTACACATTTTTTTTACTTTTCTAATATGTATTTTTTTGTCTTTTTAATAAGAGATATTTACAATAGAAAAATACAATAAAATAGTACAATTAAAATACAACACAATCACGATATTTTTGTATTTTTAGTAATTATGAAAGATACAATAAAAATTTAAGAAAGAATGAATATATACAAGGTATACAATGTACATCTAGGTCCCAAAACCCAACTTTTGCAAATGAGCTCTGATTTTAATGAAATCACTTCCGTTGGATAGATAATTTTCTAACTTGAACTTTAAAAGTGAGTTTGGTGAATTTGGAGTTCATACGGAGCGGGAATTTAGCTTGGAAGTTGGTCTTTACGGCTTTTTCCCATTGGGATCTAGGAGTATTTATTTGAGGTAAATTTTGTTTTGTATTTTTGTATTTTTATATACATTGATATGAACATGTTGGAGAAAGAATTAGCCAAAAAGGAGTTGATATGAAATTATTAAAAATACATAAAGTTAAGGGCTATTTACATGTATAAAACTCCTTTGATTTTGCGGCTTTTTATTGTTAATTTATTTTGTACAATCTAATATACAATAATTCATGTATTTTATTTACAAGAGTCATTTGTTAATTTATTGATTTTATATACATTTATTAGGGAATTTACTCGTGGATTTTGCTAAGATCAAGATATTGAGATGATGAATCGTGGATTCATCACCCCCCTATACTTAAACTTTGCTAGTCCTCGAGCAAATAAAGAATGAATAAGTGAGGTTAACCCCTGACTGTGCATGTGAATACAAGACTTGATCCGTTCAAGAACTCTCGGTTTTAGAGATCCTAAAATTCTAAGCTGAACCAAGCTCTAGTCAAAAGGTATCCAATTTCCCTAATCATCAGACTCTCTTTGTATACATATATAGTAGAGATATGACTTTAAGTGTTGACCGCAGTTACAAGAGTAGAGTCACAACGTCACCCAAGGTTCCAGTCTAAGAGACTCTCCTAAGGACCCGATCCTCAACACTAGGGAATAAATCATTTCTTGTATCCAATCCACCGTCTCTTTAGTTGTCAGACTTAAAAGTGTAGATGGAAGGCCAGTTGATGGAGGGCATAGGATTGTGTCATTTCTTCTCTCCCTCTCATTGGAACAAGGATCCTCTCAAGTGCCTTATTACTCAACGCATTTTTTTTTGGTGTTGATCAGTGCGTCCGTCAAGAGAAGTTGGAGCCGTCTGCACTTGTTTTCCTGGGAGTACACCGGGGTGTGTCTTTTTTGAGTATCTATTATACCTTCTACACCCAGACTTGTAGCATTTACGATGCAGAGCCCTTTTTTGGTGCAAGCCCGACTCCTGGTCCTAATAGCGGTGGTCCAAGTGGACACTTTTGAAATGGTTGGGAGCGCTCGCCTTTGGTGGAAGCTCTTTGATATTTGACTTTGTATGGAATGAGAGCTTTTCTTTGACATTTCATTGATTTGTAGTATTTTTGGCTAGCTCCACTGCTTTTACCAAGAGTTGGCGCACACTGATCAACAATTTTTTTTATTTTATCACACCCTGGCACATAGGTAGATGTCAAGAGATAGTACAAGAACCATGTTCTCATACTGGCTAAAGATGCTGACACTCAGGTTTCATGAAGCCTTCATTGATTTTATCCCATCCTCGAGCATCATCAAATCAAGTCCAAACTCAAATCCCTCATCCCAGATCCTCAAGTGAAATTTCAACTCATCTCATCATAACTGCAGTCGTGTATGTGAGGTGTTGATCATATTCTTAAGGTAGAGACTAAGCATGCAATATAGCACACAAATCTTTCAAACTAGGGAAATGTGAATAATTAAGTCCAAGACCCTAATGACTAAGGCAGGTTAACTCAAAATCTCAAGACCTCATAAACCAAGTGTTCTTGAACATCACTAGTCTTGTGTGAAAGTGAATGTGTCAGGGGTTAAACCAACTTATTAGTTAGTTTTTTTTAGTTTTTTTTAAAGTTTTACAAAAAAGTGTTTTTTTCTTCAAAAAGTTTTTTTTTGACAAACAAAGGCAAAGAAGTTTTTTTTTAGAAAAGTTTTGCTCTTTTTTTTCAAGAGTTTTTTTTAAAGATAGGTAGATAAGAAAGGACTTTTTTTTAAAGAGGATTTTTTTTTGAAAAGGTTTTTTTTATTTTTTTTTTTTGAAAATATAGATAAATAAGAAAGGACACATTTTTTTTTGAAAAGATTTTTTTAGAGCAAATAAGAAAAGAGAATAAAAAACACATTTTTTTTGAAAAGTTTTTTTAAGAGTTTTTGAAAAAGTTTTTTTTTACCCACCCCATAATTATTGTATAATATATATACAAAAATACGTGAAAGTACGAGCTATGGGTAAAGTATATATGTAATATATACACGCCCCCCTATACTTAGCATGTGCTATGTCCTCATGGCACAAGAAGCGAGAAAAAGACATAGCTCGTGCTAAGCGTAGGATGGCTAAAAAAATAATAAATAGTATAGAAGTCGATCCGCCCCCCCTATACTTAGGCTCTGGACAGCCTAAGTGTAGAAGAAGAGCAAAAATGGGGCGGACGAGGTCAAGAAGAGAAATGGATGAGTATACATATGGAGGGCATCGGCTCCCCCTATACTTAGGCTCTTGGTAAGCCTAAGTATAGGACAAGAATAAGTGTAAGAACCGATGTGATCTGGAGAATATACAAAGAAGGGCGAATGTACAAGAGGAATGAATCTTCTAAGATGTTGAATCTTGATGCTGCATCTTCATGATGAGTAATATGATGTATCTGCTCTGTGCTCACTCTGCATGAAGTTGATGACCTCGACTTGGACTAACTGCTCTTTTGAATCAACAAAATGCTTCAATAGTTGTCCATTTACCACATGAGATTGTGCACCATCTGTGAGATCAGCTATCTCTACACTTCCATTCTCGTGCACTTTCTTAACAACAAAGGGACCCGTCCATTTAGATTTGAGCTTCCCATGGAACATCTTCAACCTGGCATTGAACACCATACCTTTTGTCCAGGGACAAAGTCTTTGCATCTAATGTGCTGATCATGCCATCTCTTTACTTTGTCCTTATAAATCAAACTGTTGTCAAATGCCCTGTTTCGGATTTCCACGAGCTCGTTCAAGTTCAAGTCTCGACAAAGCTTCCCTAGGTGACAACTCCAGTTAATCTTCTTAATTGCCCATTCGGATTTATGAATCAATTCTGCGGGCAAATGGCATGGCTTGCCATAGATCATTCTAAATGGTGAAGTACCCAATGGTGTCTTGTAGGCTGTCCTATAGGCCCACAGAACTTGGTCCAAAAGCTGAGACCAGTTCTTCCTATCGGGACGAACCAATTTTTGCAAAATACTCTTCACCTCTCTGTTCGAAACCTCTGCCATGTCGTTGGACTGTGGGTGGTAAGGACTAGTAACTCTATGCTCAAATCCATAGTCCTTAGCTAAAGATCTCATATCTCGATTCACAAAATGGCTACCCCCATCAGATATCAAAACTTTTGGCACCCCGAACCTAGCAATAATATGATCTCTCACAAACTTACAGACAGTCTTGCTGTCTGCGGTTCGGGTTGGGATAGCCTCCACCCACCTGGATAAATAGTCAACCGCCAACAAAATGTACTCATGTCCTTGGCTGTTGGGAAAGGGACCCATAAAATCTATGCCCCATGCATCAAAAACATCACAACTAATCATCGGTTGCATAGGCATCTCATCTCTCTGTCCAACTGTCCCTCCCATCCTTTGACAGATCGGGCACGACCGTACAAAATCAATGGCATCTCTAAACAAGGTCGGCCAATACAATCCACATTGAAGTACTTTGTGAGCGGTTCTCTTTCCCGAATGGTGTCCTCCAGCCTCAAGTGAATGACAATATGTGAGGACACTCTGGTATTCCTCCTGAGGAATACACCTTCTCCGAACACAATCCGGTCCTTCGAAGAAAAGGAAAGGATCGTCCCAGTGGTATCTCCTCGAATCCGACTTCAGTCGGTCAATACTGCTCCTAGTCCAACCATGGGGAACCTGCTTGGAGACAAGATAGTTCACCATGTTGGCATACCACGGGAGTGAGTCAATAACACAAATTGACTCATCTGGGAAGGTTTCTCTAATCCGCTCATGATCAGGAGAATCCTTAAGTTCAATCCGAGAAAGGTGATCAGCCACAACATTCTTCACTCCAGGTTTATCCTTTATCTCCAAATCAAATTCCTGAAGGAGTAAAATCCACCTAAGAAGACGCGCCTTCGCGTCCTTCTTTTCCATTAAATATCGAATGGCTGTGTGATCTGTATAAATTGTCACCTTAGAGCTCAAAATATATGATCTGAACTTCTCGAGGGCCCATACTACTGCGAGCATTTCCTTTTCAGTCACTGTATAATTTTTCTGTGTAGGATCTAAAACTTTGCTCGCATAGTGAATCGCAAACGGAATCCCCTCTCGCCGTTGTCCTAACACAGCTCCTATAGCAAAATCTGAAGCATCAGTCATGATCTCAAAGGGGAGAGACCAATCAGGAGCTTGTAGGATAGGCGAGGCACAAATCTTCCTCTTCAAGAGCTCAAAGGCCTCCAGACACCTGTGATCTACAATGAACTCTGTGTCTTTTCCTAAGAGCTCAGTCAGTGGGCGGGCAATCTTTGAAAAATCCTGAATGAATCTTCTATAGAATCCAACATGCCCTAAGAATGACCGCACTGACTTCACGTTGGTAGGTGGATCGAGTTTCTTGATCACCTCCACCTTGGCAGGGTCAACCTCCATTCCCCTTTTGGAGATGACATGCCCCAACACGATACCCTCCGTCACCATAAAGTGACTCTTCTCCCAGGAGAGTACCAGATTCACCTCTCTACACCTCGTGAGGACTCGGTCCAAGTGCGCTAAACATGTATCAAAAGAATCACCATGGACCGAGAAGTCATCCATGAACACTTCCAGGAAATCTCCCACCATCTCGGCAAATATGGCAATCATGCACCGCTGAAATGTGCCCGGGGCATTGCAGAGCCCGAATGGCATGCGCCTGAAAGCATAAGTGCCGAATGGACATGTGAATGTGGTCTTTTCTTGGTCCTCAGGGGCAATGGCCACCTGGTTGTAGCCTGAGTACCCGTCAAGAAAACAGAAGAACTCTTTCCTTGCAAGTCTTTCCAAGATCTGATCAATAAAAGGCAAGGGAAAGTGATCTTTCTTGGTCGCGGCATTCAGGCGCCTGTAGTCAACACAGACACGCCACGACGTAGGTACTCGTGTCGCGATCTCTACCCCCTCCTCGTTGGTGACCATCTGAATTCTCGACTTCTTCGGGACAACATGAAGTGGAGCCACCCACTTGGAGTCAGAAATAGGGTATATAAACCCTGCTTTGCACCATTTCTCAATCTCTTTCTTCACCACTTCCCGTAGATTGGGGTTAAGTCTCCTTTGGAACTCACGGGAAGGTCTCACGTTATCCTCAGTAAAAATGTGGTGCGAGCAGAGAGCGGGGTTGATGCCCACGAGATCCGACACTGTCCAGCCTATTGCTTTGCGGTTCCTCTCTAAGACCTCTAACAACCTAGACTCCTGTTCTAAAGTCAAGTCTGAGCTAATGATGACAGGATATCTCTCTTTGGGTTCCGCAAGAAAGGCATACTTAAGTGTAGGAGGTAGTGATTTCAGTTCTGGCAATGTGGTATCATCAAGCAGATCTGGCTGAACTGAATCTGAATCTGGTTCCGTGCTGCATGAAGGTGGACTAAGCTGAGTAGTACTCGCCACCAAATCAGAAGTAAAGGGAGTCGGATCGCCAAAGAAACGCGGTAGTTCGGACAAAGCCGCGTCCGACTCATCTCCTATATCCCATGATCGTTCCGAAGGGGATGGAACTGACAGATCCAGATGGATCTCTGTGTCATCATGGGAATAGGTTGACGCATCTCCCACAAGATCAGACAACACCTGACAAACTGCATCATCCACTATACCCTTTCCAGATGAAAGGGACTCGCTCTGTCCTGAAGGAATCTGTCCCCAAATCCCAACTGTGCTAATCAAACTGCAATCTGCCTCTGAAGATGAATACTCTGTGCTACTCTCTGAATCGGGTCGCTGACACTTGGTTTGCTTCATCTCAAGGTTCACTTCTCCGCCTGGAGAACGGAACTTCATCATTCCCGTACCATAATCGAAAGCTGCGCCTGCGGTCCTAAGGAAGGGCCGCCCAAGAATGATCTGGGATTCTCTCCAATGATTGGGGGTCTCCATGTCCAAGACTGTGAAGTCAACTTGATAGTTCTGCCCCTCAATCGAGATAACTACGTTCTTCACTTCTCCCTTAGGTCTCTTCACTCATCGATCAGCGAATTGGAGTAAGGCTCTAGATTTGCGAAGTGGTCTGATTTAGCCGAAAATAGGTGGTCTTAAGTTCAACACAAAGCGTGAACTCAGTCGGTGTGATGACCACACTAAATCCGGACTAAAGTCAACAATTAACCCACACTAAGATCAACAAATTAGAAACAATGTGGAGTTAAAATTTATTTTTAACTCTGCACAAATGATGTAACGGGCAAGTATGCAGAGAGTTCGAACACAGGGAGCAAGCAGGGTAATTCACAAAAATTGTGCTCAAGTGCGAATGTGTGATGTGTCTACACTAAGCAAGCAATCAATGGAGTTTTTGTGGGTTTTTAATTTTTAATTTTTTTTTTAATTTTTAATTTTGTATTTGGATTTTTAATTTTCTGATTTTTATGTTTTATATTTTATATTTTTTTTTCTTTTTCAATATTGGAAAGTAAAAACAAGATAATAGAAGGCAAGCTAAAATATTTATAAAATGGTGCAAAAATTACCAAAACTTCAGGAATAAAATGTTTTTGATATTTTTATGGTTTTATACTGTTTTTGTGATTTTTAGGGATTTTTCAAGGTGTTTTTGGTATTTTAAAATGCTGAAATGAGGGAAAACAGTGGAAATAAGGCTGGCTGTGGATAAAATGAGATTTAAAAATAGCAACCAGTAGCTCAAAATTTTCACACTATTTTTCAAATAAAAAGGACAAAATAAGGAACAAACAGAAACTGAGTTTTTGATTTTTGGAGTTTTCTCTGATTTTATATATTTTTTTGAAGTTTTAGAGTGTTTTTAAATTTTTAGTGTTTTTCTTTTGAGGTTTTTAGTGGTTTTTGGACTGACACTAAAAGATGACAAAATAGACACTAGGTAATTTTTTTTGGAATTTTTGAAGGGGTTTTAATAATTTTTTTGGTATTTTCTAAACTAGACAGTGCACAAATAGCAAGTTTTTGATTTTTAATAAATATGAAAATGAAGTGAAATCAAAAACTAAATAGCTGGCGTGAAAGTACACATATCCAGAAGCTTAAACCTATTTTTGTGGAATTTTTGGAGTTAAAATGATATGTCAAATAAATACAACAAGCATCCAAACATTAAACAGTCCTGGCAGGGGTAGATATGCAATATTTAAAACATCCAGGGGCAAAAATGCAATTTTCCACAAAATATTACACTATATAAAAATACTTTTAGACCACACACAAATAACCCAAACCCGCAAGGGTGAACCTGCAAAAATGCCAAGGTCACGCGCACTGTGCACGTGACCTGGCAAGGACCAGACTGCAATATGACAAAATCGCGGGGCTGGAATGCAAATTCCTCTAAAAATAAACAACGTGACAAAATACTTAATGGACTAAAAACTAAAACCCAAAACTACAAGGGCCCTGCCCGCAAAATGTCCACGCGCACGTGCCACGCACGTGCGCTGGGATGGCAAGGGTTAAAATGTAAATACGGACACTGTAGGGGGTTTTTGGCAAAATTTACAAAAGTTTTAAAAGACAGATGAAGGTTTTAAGTTCTAATATTAAAATACAAAAATGTCGTGGGGTAAGAAAGCAAAATACCCACGACCTGGGCGCGATCGGACGGTGTGGCTTCCGCCACTAATCCACGTGTCAGCACAATAGAGCCCGATGCCCCTTCGTTGCCTACGGCTGCGATTAGAAGCTCTTTGCGTGATCGGACGGCCGAGGCTGATGGAGATCCAACGGCCGCAGCAAGATCTGGAGCGCCCCTCGGATCGGATGGCTGGAACCTCCCCTGTTAGAACAGGGAAGAACTCCGTCCCTCACGAACTTCGATCGGCTCGCAGGCATTGCTCCGGCCTTGGTTCTCGTCGCTGGAAGTTCCTGACGATGCCTGGAAGGTCCCCCAACCTCGCGGCGGGGCCAAAATGGGTCTCTGAGCCCAGGTGCGCCGCCACGAAGTCGGAGAGGCGGTGGTGCTCCAGGTGCCTCGTTCCTCAAAATCGACCCCCCAGATGGGGTCTTATCCTTCCAGCGACCTGCAAAAAGGGTCAAGGAGAGCTCGGGCAAAATGCCGAGCATCACCCAGCAGTAGAAGACGGTGGGAGGCGGTGAGGGCGGAGCTCGCCGGAGCTAGCTCCGGTGAGGTGATCGCGGATGCGAACGAATGGACTTTACTCAAAATGGAAGGTTGTAAGTTGGTCCTATTGCTACCAGAAATACGAAGAAAATAAAAAAAAGAGAAGAGAACAGTACCTCGAGCCCAGATTGGCGAGGTTTAACCTCGACGGCCAAATGGCCGGAGGTGGTTTGGAATCCTCCTCCCGGCGTCGCCGTACCTCTACAAAGGGTTGGGTGAACTCCCCTGTCACAGGAGACCCTCGGGTACCCCTTGGATGTCTAAGCCAGGCCGTGGAGTGGTTCAAAGAGGAATGGGGGAAATGAGGTTGGTTTTGAAATATGGTCCTGGAGCAACCTTCGAGGCAAGATCACGGGCGGCATGATGATCCAATCCCCGAGATGAAGGCTAGCCGTGATAGATCAGTCATAGGGCTACAAGTTTCGTGAAGAGGCCGACCTGATTCGATGAAAGGAACGGCCTCCAAAAATCCTCGAAGTCCAAGAAATATCATGTTCTGACACAGCCCAGGTGTTGGGCAGAGAGTTGACCGAGGTCAACTCTCCTAGCCCCCTGGTTGGTCCACGTGGACCAACCAGGAAAAACCTAGGGAAAAAGATTTGTAAAATCAAATTAAAATAGAAAACGATTTTATTGATTTTTTATTATAAAATGAAAAATGTTTAATTTTTTATAAAGTATTTTATAGTGATTTTTATTTATTTTTAGGAAGTGTATTTTTACAAGTTGACTTTTATACCCTTTATAGGTATAATATTCTATGTATTATATTCTTTTATTTTTATTTAGGTATTTTATCTTTTTATTATTTTTATTTATGATTTTGTAAAATTATAACATACTTTTATATACATAAGTATATTTTTATTTTATTTTTCTGAGATGTTTTGTATATTTAATAAAATGTAAGTATAGTTTATACAGGTATGTGTATAAGTATAATACCTATGTTTTGAATTTACCAGTATTTTATTTTTATTTTTATTTAGGTTTTTATTCTAATTTTAATGTACATAATTATTATAAGTATTATTTACAATATTATAAAAATATAAAAATATAAAAATAATGAATAAATAATAAATTGAATATTTTAATAGGTACAAGGGTACAATGTGGGTCCAAAAGTCAACTTTCAAACCGTAGCTCCGCCAAATGCGAAACCACCGCCATTGGATAGATTATTTTCTTCTATATACAATTAAAGGTGAGTACACTGCATTTGGAGTTGTCGTTTGTGAGATACAGGTCTGGGAAGTTGGGATTTTGGATTCTTATTCAGACTATATCTTTTTGTCTGTACATGACTTTTCTGTGAAATCAATTTTGTCTTTTTCTTTATTAATTTATCTACAACTTTTATGTACAAAGTTTCTTTATTTGATGTATAAAAAGTGGAACCAAAAATAGGTCCCAAAATGAATAAAGAATGAATAACAAGTAAAGGTATTTTGACTGTGTTTTTGGCCTTATCTCCCCCTACTTTATTCCTTGTCGACCTATTCATCAAGATGCCTAGGTCTCGGGGGTTTTGGGTCATAAAATATTTACAATATTTTATTCTTTTTCTTTTCTTTATTTATTCTATAATTTTGGCCTTAATTACAGTATTTTATACACTATTGTGATGCACATGCATGGATGCTAAGATGGTGGAATTAATGATATTTACAGGCATTTGCTAGGGTTTTTGGTGCCAAAATGATAGAATAAAGATGATGAAATGTGGATTCATCATCCCCCTATACTTTACCTTTGCTAGTCCCTAGCAAACACTTATGCAATAAGTGCAAAAGAAAAAGAAAGAAAAGAAAAAGAAGAAAATTGGATAAAGTTTAATTATCAAAATTGTCTTCACAAAATCAAAGTTTGGAGCTTAAGTCGGACCTTTGGAATTTTAGTGCGGTCGGAACCTTAATGAGAACCAAGTTTGAAATCCAACAGTCCTTGAGAGTCCCAAAACTCTGTCCAAGTCTCCTCAATAGCCAGGTCAGAAATACTTCAACTCATACGCAAACTCTTATGACTATGAATCTGACTCGTACAGTGTAAGTGATATGTAGCTCCCCACCTCAGAAGTGACAAAGAAACAATCTTCCCCAACCTGGTAACTCTAATGCCTCGGTCTAGCAACTCTTTCCTCGAGAAGCGGGGTATTCCCTTCTAAGTTCAAGTGCAACCGGCTCAAGAAGAGGGGGAAGAAGTATAGACTTTTGGGAGCTCAACCAGTGTAGCTAAGTCTCCCGCTGCAAGCTTCATGAGATGTAACATGGATACCATAAGCTTTTGCTTTATTGGACTATATACACTCCGGTGGGGTTATTAAATTTTCAATCCGACCCACCACTTTTTTGGAGTTCTTTTTTTTTCTTTCTTTTTTTTTTCAATTGCATCTGTACAACATATCTACATGGTGCAGCATATATACAAGAAATTTTCCTCTTGAGCCAGTAGACTATCCCTCTTTTGAAGCTTTATTGCAACCCACGGCTTCTGTCTTTAGCCTTCATCACCACTAGACCAAGTTGAGGTGCACTTCCTTCACTATAAGAAGAAGAGAGGTTCCGCCTAGAAGTACTACCCTCATATGCTACCCCAAGCCAAAGGAAACTGCCTCCTCACCACCTCATCCGTGGAGAGCTATGTGAAAGGTGCAGGTGTCCAAGTTAGGTCATTATCAACAAGAGTCGTGCGTGTGCTCCGAAATACTCTACTTAGGCAGTCAAGATTCCATTGAACCAAGTCTCGTGATCCTCAAAGAATTAAGCCAACTAGACCTGAAGTACCTCAAACCCAATTCCTATAAGGTTCCTGTTATTAGGTAGATTTTAAGGTCCAATCAAGCTCCAATCTCCGGATTTTACTTAGACTTGTTCAACTGTCAAACTCAATCCGAAAAATGCTCATGCTATGCTATGCAAGAAAATATTTTTGTGATGCAATTTTCAAAGATTTTGAACTTTTTATGGATTTTTGAAAAGATAATGATGATGCATGCAGATGCATTTTTTTTGTATTTTTCAAAAAGATTTTTCAGATGTTTTTGGATTTTAATTTTTGCAAATGTTTTTGGGAATTTTTGAAAACAAAAAGTTTTGGCTAAAAACTAGGTGAAAATATGTACACGGGAGTGCTTCTTATATATACAAGAAATGGGTTTTAAGAATTTACAAGGGTAAGTGATCAATTTTATACATGTATATAGGTAGTGGATTTTGGTGTGATGTTAGTATTCCTCAAACTTATTTGACACAAGCTTTTCACACAATTTTTGAAAACTATAGTCCAAAATAGTTTTTACAAACATTTTTACACACATGTACACACATTTGAAAATCATTTTGCAATCGGTTTTCAAAACAGTATATATATGTTTTTCAAATATTTTTGCAACCATTTTTCAAACCATTTGCAAATCATTTTTCAAATCTTTTATTTCACACAAATAAATTTTACAAACCACACTTTTTATACAGGTTGAAAACATGTAACAAAATATTTTCAAAATAGTTTTCAATAGATGTTCACAAAGATTTTCAAACTATTTTTCAAACATTTTGCAAAAAACATTTTCACCTGATTTTTTAATCAGTAAATACAAAAAGAATTTGAGGAATAATCACATCTTTTTATTAAAGAATTTTAATGAATTTTAAAGAATTATTAGCCATATTATTAGGAAAATACGAAAGTACGAGTTATGGCTAAAGTATATACACAGTATATACGACCCCCCTATACTTAGCTTGAGCTATGTCCTCATAGATCGGAGAGAAAAGAGAAGACATAACTCGTACTAAGTATAGGCAAGTCTAAAGAATAAAGGAATAATGAATGAATCAACGAATGAGAAGTTGACCGTCCCCCCTATACTTAGGATCAGATAATCCTAAGTATAGCAGACTGTACACAAAGCAGGGAGGGTCAAGGGTGGGAATGAACAGATCATACTCAGATTGTCTCCCCCTATACTTAGGGTAAGATATCCCTAAGTATAGACAAGAAGAGGAGACAATGGAGAGGATCGAAAAAATAGAGAAACTCGGGGTGCACACCCCCCTATACTTAGGACAAAGTACGTCCTAAGTATGGAAAACTGTCTACAAGGGCGGCACCTTTTTGATAGATGATGAAGATAGAGTAGGAAAAGAAGAAAAGAAAAAGAGATGAGATCATGAGAATGTACACACCGCTCCCCCTATACTTAGGGTAAAAGAAGCCCTAAGTATAGACAACAAACAGGAGCGATGACACAGAACGAAGAAGGAACACTCGGCTCGTCCACCCCCCTATACTTAGGACAAAGTGCGTCCTAAGCAAGGCAAACACGAGAATGGGTGGTCGAGCAATACGGAAGAAAGAACCGAGGTACACAAGGGAATATACAACAGAGATGGATATACACATGATCAAGAAGGTGGAAAGCTGACCTTCTTGCGAGACCGCTGAGGGATAGATCTGATATGGTGTATGTCGACATCGGGGTCCACAGTGGATAGAAGCCGATCAGGGTCGACACGGTGAAGACCCTCAGTGGAATCAAAACGGAAAGGGACGAACTGATCAATGGAAGCAATATGGCTGGGTTCTCCCTTGGTGGTCCTATGATGTGAAGGCACAGACGGGTGAGTGGAAGAAGTACGACTAGGTCCGGCCTTGGAAGTCTCGCCGATATCAAAGTGAAATGGGACAAACTCATCATCCTCGGAAGAAGTGTAATCGGAGTCGTCCTGCGAGTCCTCGTCCAGGTCAAAATCAAAAGGAACGAAATCATCAGTGGAAGTATACGAACTCAGATCGTCCTCAAGACTCTCACCTGAATCCTTGCCTTCAACAAGAGGTCTGAATTTATCAAAATAAATAGCAGCATCAAAACCGACCTCAATCATATTGACCTGTGAAGGGCCAGGAACGGATTTATCAGTGGAAGTAGTCAAAACAGGTCCGTCCTGTCTAGTTTTACTCAAGTCATTTGTTGCCTTATGAGGTCTCTCAAAGTAATGGGCAACATCATAAACGTCCTCAATTATTTTGGTATCTGCCCCCTGCTCAAATGGTTCAATCACATAAATACTCTGGATCTCATCAACACATCGCCACACACCAGGAGGAGGATTAGTGAGGTCCATGCTTTCTGACTTCCTCCCCTTTCGGGGGATCCGTCGGGTCTCATCAGGGATCGCTAAGGAAGTATCTCTAGTAGCATCAGGTAGGTCACAGACCTCAGAGTCTGCTATAGTCGATGAAGGTGCATCAGATGCAGGTCTCTGGTCAACTGTGGGTGTGGTGATCAACACTTCGCTCTCGTCAGCAGGATGGAAGCGAATCTCTCCTGATCCATAGTCAATAACGACCCTCGCAGAGGCGAGGAATGGTCGGCCCAGGATGATTGGAGATGGCTCCCCTGTGGAGTTCTCCATGGGCAACACGACAAAATCAACATTGTGGCTCGTGCCCTGAATAGAAATGACGGCGTTTTCAAGGATACCCTTCGGCCTCTTGATGGATCCATCAGCAAACTGAACGATCATCCTGGTTTTCTTGAGAGGCCCTAAGTGAAGAGACTGTACCAGCGAGAAGGGTAATATGCTAATAGATGCACCGCCGTCCAGGAGAGTGCGATCACATGTATAGTCAGAGATGGTGCAAGTGATGAAAGGAGTAGCTGTGTTCTTCTTCTTGGGAATGGGACGGTGTGTGATGGCGAGGGCAGTGGCCATGGTCAAAATGTGACGCTCAGATCTGCTCCTCCGCTTTCTCTTCTTGGGAAGAGGGGCAGATAATTGGGTCATGGCCTGCTGAAGTGGGGCACGGATAATCTCATGAATAGTAGCCACCACTTCGGGTTCAGATAACATTTTTTTGAATTTTTGGACCTCCTCCATACAAGGGAGGAAGTCGGAATCAGCATACACACGAGGCATGCCAAGAGCAGTCTGTACAGCGGCATCCTCGGGGTCAAAGGTGGGACTAGGTGTGAATGGGTGTGTGGTCAAGGGTTCTGGCAAGTGGACTCTCTCCTCAAAATCTTGATCAACCAAGTGTCTCCCGAAATCTTTTTGGATTTTTAAAATTTTCTCATTTTTTTGTATTTTTGGCGATTGCAAGCTCCCATGATTCTTCACAAGCAAAGATGTATCCTCGATGAAAAGAGCACTAGTCCGATATTCTCTCAAAGTGTCAAGATTTTCCTTCATCAAATTGATGTGCTCTAGCATTAGGTTCATGACAACACTCATGGAGGTCGTGGGAGGTGACTCCAACAGGTCAGACTCGGGTGGATGTGGACGTGGAGGTGGATAATATACATGTGGGGATGGATGTGGGCAGAAGTCCGAAGTCTGATACTGTGGCTGAGGCGGATATGTACAAAAGTCCGAAAAAGTAGGAGGAGGATCCTCCTGACAAAAGGGAGGTGGACCGGCTGGAGCGAGTGAAGGGTCCGCAAAGTCCGGATAAAATGCACTCCAGAGATCCATCTCGAAAACAAGAGGAAGTGATTCGGGGGAGCACGTCGGTCAAGTCAAGAGAGTGAAGAAGAAGGCGCAGGTGCGCAGAGATGATCTAGGACGCACACAAAACAATCACAAGCAAAAATGAAACAACCAAACCCTCAATTCACCTACTCAACTCGGTGAAGACCACAAATGCGGTCTTTTTATCTTGTCTGTTTTAGAGTTTAGGTGAAAAAGTCAAGAAGTTGTACAAACACTTAGGGGCTTAAAATGGGATTTGGGCACTAGCCTTAGTGTGTGCGCGAGCAATGTAAAACGAAGACAATGAGGGGATTACTCGCCCCAATACAAGATTTTTCTTTTTGGTCGATTTTATGGTCGAGTAATATTAGCAGTCCCAATTTTATTGATTATCACTTTTTTTGGATTTTTAATAAAAATGCACGATCCTAACGGGGATTCAATTCCTTTGAGCTCCTAGGTTGGCAAAATCTGAGGGAGAGTCGGAAAAGCAATGCAAGCGGCAAATAATGATGGATGCTAAAGCGTAAATGCTCACCTTGCCTCCAGCACTCTACATGCAAGGATGCTCAGCAGAATTGAAACCTATCTATATGCAAATGCAAGCCGATGAAATCGCCCTAAGTTCAGAAATTGCTATTATCGTGAAGAACCACAAGTCAGCCACTTATCTTTAACCTAAGAGTCCGGTCTTGGCTTACCCCTCCTCTTCTCGACACACTCGAGTTCAGGAGTAGCGCTTGATGGGGTTCGCTCACGGCACACGGGTTAAGAGATAAATGAACAGACTGTTTAAACTTTGACTAAGTCCAAACGCGGCTATAGGTACATGCAAGATATATTAGGTGTTTGGCCTTAATCTATCGCAAGCAATCCTAAATCTAAGGGCTCAATCACACAAAGTGAAGAAAATAAAACCGGAAAACAAAGTAAAAAAAATGCGATGAAAAGCCGACAAAACTGCGGTGAGCCCCCAAGTGAACAAACACTTGGAAATTGGGCCCGAATGTCCAAGTCCAAGTATACCTGTATTATTACAAATTATCAAAGTCACTCTCTCACAAAAAAATGCAACTAATCTAAGCACTCTCTCTCACTCCTCCTGCTCTCTCCTGCCGGCTTGGCTAAAGAATAGCCGGCTCCGCTTCCCAAGGATGCTCCGGGTCACCTAGGCGATCCGCCTCGCTCCGCGGTCCCTCGCAAGAAGATAAGAAAGGATGGTCAGAATAGCTCGATCAATAAATATATCAAAAGTGCAAGAGAGATAAGATATGGTAGACAGCAATCACAAGCAAACAAAAATGTAAACTACTCGCTGTTGCTCCCCGGCAACGGCGCCATTTGATTTAGCCGAAAATAGGTGGTCTTAAGTTCAACACAAAGCGTGAACTCAGTCGGTGTGATGACCACACTAAATCCGGACTAAAGTCAACAATTAACCCACACTAAGATCAACAAATTAGAAACAATGTGGAGTTAAAATTTATTTTTAACTCTGCACAAATGATGTAACGGGCAAGTATGCAGAGAGTTCGAACACAGGGAGCAAGCAGGGTAATTCACAAAAATTGTGCTCAAGTGCGAATGTGTGATGTGTCTACACTAAGCAAGCAATCAATGAAGTTTTTGTGGGTTTTTAATTTTTAATTTTTTTTTTAATTTTTAATTTTGTATTTGGATTTTTAATTTTCTGATTTTTATGTTTTATATTTTATATTTTTTTTTCTTTTTCAATATTGGAAAGTAAAAACAAGATAATAGAAGGCAAGCTAAAATATTTATAAAATGGTGCAAAAATTACCAAAACTTCAGGAATAAAATGTTTTTGATATTTTTATGGTTTTATACTGTTTTTGTGATTTTTAGGGATTTTTCAAGGTGTTTTTGGTATTTTAAAATGCTGAAATGAGGGAAAACAGTGGAAATAAGGCTGGCTGTGGATAAAATGAGATTTAAAAATAGCAACCAGTAGCTCAAAATTTTCACACTATTTTTCAAATAAAAAGGACAAAATAAGGAACAAACAGAAACTGAGTTTTTGATTTTTGGAGTTTTCTCTGATTTTATATAATTTTTTGAAGTTTTAGAGTGTTTTTAAATTTTTAGTGTTTTTCTTTTGAGGTTTTTAGTGGTTTTTGGACTGACACTAAAAGATGACAAAATAGACACTAGGTAATTTTTTTTGGAATTTTTGAAGGGGTTTTAATAATTTTTTTGGTATTTTCTAAACTAGACAGTGCACAAATAGCAAGTTTTTGATTTTTAATAAATATGAAAATGAAGTGAAATCAAAAACTAAATAGCTGGCGTGAAAGTACACATATCCAGAAGCTTAAACCTATTTTTGTGGAATTTTTGGAGTTAAAATGATATGTCAAATAAATACAACAAGCATCCAAACATTAAACAGTCCTGGCAGGGGTAGATATGCAATATTTAAAACATCCAGGGGCAAAAATGCAATTTTCCACAAAATATTACACTATATAAAAATACTTTTAGACCACACACAAATAACCCAAACCCGCAAGGGTGAACCTGCAAAAATGCCAAGGTCACGCGCACTGTGCACGTGACCTGGCAAGGACCAGACTGCAATATGACAAAATCGCGGGGCTGGAATGCAAATTCCTCTAAAAATAAACAACGTGACAAAATACTTAATGGACTAAAAACTAAAACCCAAAACTACAAGGGCCCTGCCCGCAAAATGTCCACGCGCACGTGCCACGCACGTGCGCTGGGATGGCAAGGGTTAAAATGTAAATACGGACACTGTAGGGGGTTTTTGGCAAAATTTACAAAAGTTTTAAAAGACAGATGAAGGTTTTAAGTTCTAATATTAAAATACAAAAATGTCGTGGGGTAAGAAAGCAAAATACCCACGACCTGGGCGCGATCGGACGGTGTGGCTTCCGCCACTAATCCACGTGTCAGCACAATAGAGCCCGATGCCCCTTCGTTGCCTACGGCTGCGATTAGAAGCTCTTTGCGTGATCGGACGGCCGAGGCTGATGGAGATCCAACGGCCGCAGCAAGATCTGGAGCGCCCCTCGGATCGGATGGCTGGAACCTCCCCTGTTAGAACAGGGAAGAACTCCGTCCCTCACGAACTTCGATCGGCTCGCAGGCGTTGCTCCGGCCTTGGTTCTCGTCGCTGGAAGTTCCTGACGATGCCTGGAAGGTCCCCCAACCTCGCGGCGGGGCCAAAATGGGTCTCTGAGCCCAGGTGCGCCGCCACGAAGTCGGAGAGGCGGTGGTGCTCCAGGTGCCTCGTTCCTCAAAATCGACCCCCCAGATGGGGTCTTATCCTTCCAGCGACCTGCAAAAAGGGTCAAGGAGAGCTCGGGCAAAATGCCGAGCATCACCCAGCAGTAGAAGACGGTGGGAGGCGGTGAGGGCGGAGCTCGCCGGAGCTAGCTCCGGTGAGGTGATCGCGGATGCGAACGAATGGACTTTACTCAAAATGGAAGGTTGTAAGTTGGTCCTATTGCTACCAGAAATACGAAGAAAATAAGAAAAAGAGAAGAGAACAGTACCTCGAGCCCAGATTGGCGAGGTTTAACCTCGACGGCCAAATGGCCGGAGGTGGTTTGGAATCCTCCTTCCGGCGTCGCCGTACCTCTACAAAGGGTTGGGTGAACTCCCCTGTCACAGGAGACCCTCGGGTACCCCTTGGATGTCTAAGCCAGGCCGTGGAGTGGTTCAAAGAGGAATGGGGGAAATGAGGTTGGTTTTGAAACATGGTCCTGGAGCAACCTTCGAGGCAAGATCACGGGCGGCATGATGATCCAATCCCCGAGATGAAGGCTAGCCGTGATAGATCAGTCATAGGGCTACAAGTTTCGTGAAGAGGCCGACCTGATTCGATGAAAGGAACGGCCTCCAAAAATCCTCGAAGTCCAAGAAATATCATGTTCTGACACAGCCCAGGTGTTGGGCAGAGAGTTGACCGAGGTCAACTCTCCTAGCCCCCTGGTTGGTCCACGTGGACCAACCAGGAAAAACCTAGGGAAAAAGATTTGTAAAATCAAATTAAAATAAAAAACGATTTTATTGATTTTTTATTATAAAATGAAAAATGTTTAATTTTTTATAAAGTATTTTATAGTGATTTTTATTTATTTTTAGGAAGTGTATTTTTACAAGTTGACTTTTATACCCTTTATAGGTATAATATTCTATGTATTATATTCTTTTATTTTTATTTAGGTATTTTATCTTTTTATTATTTTTATTTATGATTTTGTAAAATTATAACATACTTTTATATACATAAGTATATTTTTATTTTATTTTTCTGAGATGTTTTGTATATTTAATAAAATGTAAGTATAGTTTATACAGGTATGTGTATAAGTATAATACCTATGTTTTGAATTTACCAGTATTTTATTTTTATTTTTATTTAGGTTTTTATTCTAATTTTAATGTACATAATTATTATAAGTATTATTTACAATATTATAAAAATATAAAAATATAAAAATAATGAATAAATAATAAATTGAATATTTTAATAGGTACAAGGGTACAATGTGGGTCCAAAAGTCAACTTTCAAACCGTAGCTCCGCCAAATGCGAAACCACCGCCATTGGATAGATTATTTTCTTCTATATACAATTAAAGGTGAGTACACTGCATTTGGAGTTGTCGTTTGTGAGATACAGGTCTGGGAAGTTGGGATTTTGGATTCTTATTCAGACTATATCTTTTTGTCTGTACATGACTTTTCTGTGAAATCAATTTTGTCTTTTTCTTTATTAATTTATCTACAACTTTTATGTACAAAGTTTCTTTATTTGATGTATAAAAAGTGGAACCAAAAATAGGTCCCAAAATGAATAAAGAATGAATAACAAGTAAAGGTATTTTGACTGTGTTTTTGGCCTTATCTCCCCCTACTTTATTCCTTGTCGACCTATTCATCAAGATGCCTAGGTCTCGGGGGTTTTGGGTCATAAAATATTTACAATATTTTATTCTTTTTCTTTTCTTTATTTATTCTATAATTTTGGCCTTAATTACAGTATTTTATACACTATTGTGATGCACATGCATGGATGCTAAGATGGTGGAATTAATGATATTTACAGGCATTTGCTAGGGTTTTTGGTGCCAAAATGATAGAATAAAGATGATGAAATGTGGATTCATCATGGTCCCAACTCCAATTTCTGATATAATGCTAAGGGAAGTAAGTTGATTGAAGAACCGTTATCTAAGAGTGTGCGTGCAAACGCAATGTCGTCAATACGACTCTCCACATAATGAGCACCCATGTCTCTCTTTTTCCTTGGCAAAGTCTGATTCTTGAGACAATAGGTTGTGGCTACCGATAAGACATGTGTCTTTATATTTCGGTTATCTTTCTTCCTGCTAACCCTTGTAGGTGTGCATCTCACCTTAAGGTATTTTTGGAAGGCAGGATGGTTAGCCACATATTCATCAAATGGCACCTTGACTGTGATATTTTCTTTACAAAATCGTGCCATATCGGGGTCATCTTTCTGAATCTTTTTGATGCGCTTTCCTGCCGTAAGAGCACGGGGGAAAGGGATTGAAGCTAGGGAAACAGAGGATGAAGAATCTGAATCATGAACTGAAAGATCATTCTTTGGCTTAACGGAAACAGAGTTCTTCATACAAGAATCTTTTTGATGCAACATGGACTCAAAATCTAAACTATCTACTACAGGTTGTGGAATAGAAGCTGGAGTGGTATCCGCCACAACCGGAGATGCAAGGTCCTCCGTAGACTCAGAATAATATCCATGCTGACGATGCTGCATACGTGCTCTCCTCCTCCTCTCGGCTCCCTGAATGGAAATCCTCGAATGATGCTGATGGGGCTCCGAAATATGATGCCTCTCCTCCTCGTCCTCTGAAGACTCCTCAGGTAGAGCTCCAGAGATGCCCCTCCTCGTGTCCCTCGCCCGATCAGGTACGATCACGGTCCTTCCGCTCCTGAGTGACATGTGGTTAGTCTCGTCACACGAAAGAATCTCATGTTCAGATCTAGGAGATACTGAATAGTATACCTGACCAAAGTGCTGCTGAGAACTAGATCTGTTCAGGCTATTGGGGTTAGCCTGAACTTGGGCTGGGATAGAGGTAGAGGGTGCAGTCTGCTCGTCTCGCCATCTAGACAGGCGGTTGACATCCACCCGTAAGTCATGAATCTCGTTCCTGTAGGAACGTAGCTCGTCGAGTATCTGTTGCTGTATATCCACGGGACTAGACGAAGAAGGAAGTGGATAAGACTGGGAAGAAGAACGGGAAGACTGGCCCTGCTGGCCAGAGTACTGCCTCTGCTGCTGCTGCTGGGGTTGCGGACCCTGCTGTCCCGCCTGGTAATGGCCCTGTCGGCCATGCTGCTGGTACTGCTGCCTCTGCTGCTGGGGTGGCTGGAATCCAGGGCTCTGTTGTGAAGGAGGTGGTGCGGAGGTGAATGCGGTGTTGTGAAAGGTCGGGGGACGCTGGTAGGTCTGTCGGTCTCCCGTACTTCCCTGCCTGGCAGGGTCCTGAGTATACCATACTCCATTCACCTCCCAAACCGGTGGAGGCTCCTCCTGGACTGTCTCTGCTAATGGAGGTGGCTGCTGGAAAGAGTGGGTGTAGGATTGGTCCTGCTCCCACGGCTGGGGTTGCCCTGACACCAACTGCTCCTGAACATGGTGAACTCGGTATACGGGAGCAGAGGGTGCAGTCACGGCAGGTATCTTTATCTTAGATACCCTATCAGTCAACTCCTCCATTTGTTTTGGGATCTTGGAGACGCTCCGGTCTAACTCATCAATCCTCCTGTCGATCCTCTCTACTACAGTAAGCTTGTCAGCAAGGAGTCCCATGCTAGGGATCACATCCTGAGAGAGATCAACTACAGCTGATTTTCCCCCTCCAAGTGAGAGTGAACTGGGGGATGGTGTATAGGCCCTGCTGGCCATCTGTGAGCGGCTAGTTTCAGCCATCTGCTCGAATAACCTCCAGACGGTATCCGCTCCTCGTGATGTATAGCTGCCCCCACAGGCAGCGCTCACTAAACCCTGCATCTCAGGGTTGAGACCAGTGAAAAATGATTGGACCAAGATGTTATCATTTAGTCCATGACAGGGACACTTCTGCAGGATGTCCTTGAATCTTTCCCAAGCATCACAAAAAGCTTCATGGGGTAATTGGGAAAAACTCGTAATGCGCGTCCTCATCATGTTAGTTCTACTCAAAGGGTAGAACTTCTTCAAAAACAGGTCCTTGAACTGGGCATATGTGGTGACAACGATCCCAAGATTCTTTACCCAGTAATCAGCTTTGCCACCCAAGGCAAATGGAAGGGCTTTGAGCCTAATATAATCCTGACTAACATTTTGATTTTTGAGGTTAGCGCAGATGAGCTCAAAGTCCCTTAAGAATGCATATGGCTCCTCAGAAGCATTCCCATCAAAATGTGGCAGCAGGTTCAGAAAGTGCGGCTTCAACTCAAAGTCAACCTCGGGTTCGGTCGGATTTAAGTAGTTCCGAATTTGATATTGTCCGGGGTTATACGCCGCATCCATTGGTAGTTGGACCCCAACATTCAACTGTCCTAACTGAGCTCTGAGAAGTGCTTGTTGCTGCTCAGATGCAGCTAATCTGGCAAGTATCATTCTCATTGGGTCTTCATTGTTCTCTTCTTCCTCTTCTTTCTTCTTTGGAGGCATTTTACTTGTGTCTTCTTTAGGTCCTGAATCAGCAATGTGTTCTTGATTAGAAGAGGATTTGTGAATCAAGATATTCTCATCGAGGCGAAAGTCTTCCTCGGTGAGGTGGGAAGAGAGAAAGGGAATGGTTTGAGAGTAACCATCCCGAGAGTGGGTGATCCTGGACTCAAGAGGGTCATGAGTCCAGGTTGGTCCATGTTGCGCATGGACCTGTGAAGACATACTTCTTGGAGGGTTCAACGGGAAATTCGCAATGTCCGAATAATTATCCCCCCAATCAGTCATCTTCGATGTCAAAAGAACCGATTAGAACACGATATTTCAATGAGGTGCTAGTTCTACGGTGCACGTAAATATGCGGAGTGAACTCACACAATACAAACACAATTCAAACCCTCAATTTCACCAACTCAACACGTGAGGACCGTAAGAGTTCGGCCGAATTATCTTGTCAATTTTAGTTGGTGAGAATACATTCTTGGAAAGATTAACGAGCTGTTAGGTGTCAGTATTTTCCTACAGACTGACCCGGTTCTTACGACTAGTGTCGCCTGAAAATAAAGAACCAGTAGTAAGTAAGAAATCCAGACTTGGCTCTATCCTAGGGTCGTCTCTCTCTCACTTGCAAGTAAAACAAACAATGAGGGCTTTATGCACCCGAGAACAAGGGTTCTTTTTATTCCAATTTTTTTAAAATCGACCTGCTCAATTCAGTCCCAATTTTAGAGTTAGGTTATCACTTGAAATTTATGTGAACACACAAGCACGTCTACCGTTCAGTCCCAATTTCCTTTTAACCTTAAGTTATAAAACAAGAGGGGAATCGGAAATCAGAATGCAAACGAGAAACTATGATGCATGCTCAGAAGAAGGTATACTTACAGTGAATCCCAGCACTCTTCATGCGTTATGCAGAACAGAATTTTTAAATGTTACACTAAATGCATGCAGATCGAGAAAAACCGCACCTAAACAGTATACTATTAGCGGGGAAGAATTGGTTGAATTTGAACTAAGTAGTACGTGTCTATGTGCGTCTCATTATGAATCTTATAAGATATGTGAATCTTCTAAGATATGTGTGGCCTAACTTACGATGGGCACAAACAAGTTTGAATCTAAACTACCGTGTGCCTAATCCTTAAGTTCGCCACTCAAGTCAAGCCCCACCCTCGCCGGAGAGTGAAACAGGCTCGACACACCACAAATAATGTCCAAGTCTTTTTTACACACGCGAGCTCTCAAACAAGAGCCGCTATAAAGGAGCAACTACCTAAATAATTACAACAATTTACAAAAACTCTCTCAAAGATGAATAAATTCTCCAAGCTCTTCAGCAGTCGGCAAGCGTCGCGTCCGTCGACCTCCGATGCACTCCAAGTCCACCGGGCCCTCGCAAGGAAAAAGAGATTTATATTAGAGAGATAAACAACAAAATATATACAAAAATATTGAAGAGAAAAAATGACAAAAAATGGATTAATTACAAAGTGGCTCGGGGGTCAGACTACCCGAGTAAATGAAATCTAAATCCAAATTTTTAAACTAATCCCTAAGCCGTTTGCCTCCCCGGCAACGGCGCCATCTGACGAGTCGCTAAATACGATATTTAGTTTGGTCACGTTGTAATACGTGTACTTAGCGATTCGGTCAGAACCGAGAGAAGGATCTCCGTGAAGAGTGTCTCGGCTTTAATTTATATCCCGGGCAAGTCCGGGGTCGAACTCAGGGAGGCAAAGGAACAACTTGGGTTTAATTTGCAAATGAAGATTTTAGATTTCCAAACGGTATTTTTTTATATTTTTTAATGCAAATAGGATGCCAAAATGCACAATGCAAGTGAACTAATATACTAAGAAAGCATACAACTTAGCCAAATTAAGTTTAATGTCAAATCAGTTCAATTCAACCAAATTATATTTTTCCTAGAATACTAATCCAGAGATGAACACAAAACACATTTTTTTGGAATTTTATGGGATAAAACACATTAACTAAAAATACACACTTTTTATGGGGTTTTTCGCAATTTGTCACACAAACAGTACGCAAAAATTATGAAAAAATTACTAGAATGAAAACATGATGCAAGGAAGCTACAGTAATTTTTTTGGAATTTTTTGACAAGTTATGAATTTTTTATGGATTTTTTAGTGGAAACAGAGTGACAGTGAGTAAATAATTCTTAATAAATCCACGTTATCAAATTAATCAAAATGCGAATTATCTCAAGTAGATGTTTTCATATAGAATCCAGGAGACTTGAAATTTTGCGAAAAAGATGTCTGTGGATTTAATTAAAAATCAAATACAAAAATCACTCTACAATTTATTTCAGGCACAAGATAACTCCACTTTGGATGAAATTTGGACTGTATATCAATCATATATCACGACATCATATGTAATTTTTGTGGAATTTTTAGAGCAACCATTTGTGAGATATAAATTTAAGAGCTCAATTTGGGTAAAATATGCAGAATTTCAGTTACACAATTTTAATTAATTACCCAAATATCATAAAAATACAAATAAATACTCAGATGACAGAGAATTAGTTGCTCAACATAATGGAATTTTTCATTGAATAAAACGATGCCAAAATGAGGTCCAAATTAATGCATAAACATAGGGGTGTCTCTGCAAACTCAGAAAACTATATTTACAAAGCAAATATATACAGGGACTGATTTGCAATTACTAAAACATGAAAGGATAGACTTGAAATTTTTACAATAAAAAATTACCCTCCCTTCTTCCTTCTTCGTTCAACGCAGGAGAGGAACCCAAATTGAGGGTGGGTCGACGGCGGCTATGGCGGCTCGCCGCGAGCTTCGAAGGCGGGCGGAGGCGGCGGAGGGGAGACACGCGCAGCTGCGCGCGGGGGTCGGCGGATGCGCGGGGCGCGGCGTCGGCTGGGGCCGCTGGAGGATGAAGGGGGAGCGGCTATGGGACGGCGGAGCCGCCGCTCTCTGCGGCGGAAGGGAAAGGCGGCCGCGCGGTCGTCCTCCGCAGCTGGGAGTGCGGCGGCGAGGCCGGCTGGAGTGGCCGCTGGGCGGCGATGGCGGTGGAGGATGGATGGGAGGGGCGGCGGGCGGCACAACGCCTGCTGCTCCTTCCGCTATTTTTTTATATTTTTTTTTGATTTTTTTTTCTGATGTAATAAAAGGGAAGTTTTTTTTTTGTTTTAGATTTTAAATTTTTTTATAATTTTGATTAGACAGGGATTAAATATGATAAAAAAATGATGATGGTGAGGATAATAAACTAAACAAATGAGGGGGAAAATGGTGTGATGGTGGTGGTGGAAGGGATGATATGTTTGTGCTAAAAAAATTTGCAAAAAGACCAGATAAACTAAAATTACCTACGATGAACGCGGATGCCTATGGAGTGCTCGTGAGAGCACGGTCTTTGCTCGAATCGCCGGCGCGCGATGAGCTCGAGCAGCGCACGGTTGCGGCTGCGATGTTGGCCAAAAAACCAACGGATCACACCGGAGAGAGGGTCGTCGTCGCTCGACCGCGGTTGCGTTGCTGTCACCAATTCAACTCTGGGAACTAGGCTCTCCTCACATAAAGATGGATCAAAGGCAAATTGAGGAGGATGGGATGTATATATAGATGATGAAATGAGAGGTTATTAAAGTGGTGGGAGGTTATATTATTAATGGAGTTGAATGGGAGGTTTAAAAAATGGTGGAGTTGAATGGAGGTTGGTGGTAAAGAGTTGAATGGTGGTTATTGTAGAGAATGGAAATTAAATAAATAAATGAAATAAAGTTGGCTACTTTAATTACAATAATTTAAAAAGAGAAGACAAAAAGTGGAGAATTTACAAAAGAAGACAAAACACTATGTACACATTTTTTTACTTTTCTAATATGTATTTTTTTGTCTTTTTAATAAGAGATATTTACAATAGAAAAATACAATAAAATAGTACAATTAAAATACAACACAATCACGATATTTTTGTATTTTTAGTAATTATGAAAGATACAATAAAAATTTAAGAAAGAATGAATATATACAAGGTATACAATGTACATCTAGGTCCCAAAACCCAACTTTTGCAAATGAGCTCCGATTTTAATGAAATCACTTCCGTTGGATAGATAATTTTCTAACTTGAACTTTAAAAGTGAGTTTGGTGAATTTGGAGTTCATACGGAGCGGGAATTTAGCTTGGAAGTTGGTCTTTACGGCTTTTTCCCATTGGGATCTAGGAGTATTTATTTGAGGTAAATTTTGTTTTGTATTTTTGTATTTTTATATACATTGATATGAACATGTTGGAGAAAGAATTAGCCAAAAAGGAGTTGATATGAAATTATTAAAAATACATAAAGTTAAGGGCTATTTACATGTATAAAACTCCTTTGATTTTGCGGCTTTTTATTGTTAATTTATTTTGTACAATCTAATATACAATAATTCATGTATTTTATTTACAAGAGTCATTTGTTAATTTATTGATTTTATATACATTTATTAGGGAATTTACTCGTGGATTTTGCTAAGATCAAGATATTGAGATGATGAATCGTGGATTCATCACTCGCCCAAGGGATGTTTTGAAGACATTACTATTGATGGATCTGACGATGTTTCTGAGCGGGATGTGTTACAGAGGTCAGACGAGGACATGGTTGATTTAGATGTTCTTATTGCTATACGCACGTCGAAGTGAAGCTGCGCTTCATATCCTTTAGCAGCCTCTGTGTCATTTGAGCAACAAACTGGAGACTTCAGGAACTTTTTAGTTGCTTTTTCAGCTGTAGAAATTCCATGGAGTTACCGAGACGCTATGAAGGATAGTCAATGGCGTCTAGCAATGGAGGAAGAAATGGCGGTACTTCAATCTAGAGGAACTTGGAGTCTGGTTCCTAGACCTGCAGGTGTCTCCCTAGTGAGCTGCAAATGGGTATTTACAGTCAAGCAGAATGCAGATGGCAGTATTGACAGATACAAGGCTCATCTTTTTGCTCGTGGCTTTACACAGACATACTGGGTGGATTATCTCAATACATTCTCGCCTGTAGCCCGCCATTCCACTCTACAGATCATACTGTCTGTTGCGGTTACTTGTGATTGGCCAGTATATCAGCTGGATGTGAAAAATGCCTTCTTATATGGTGACTTACAGGAGGAAGTCTACATGCAACAACCACCCGGTTTTGTTGTTGAGGGGGAGTGTTCAAAGGTGTGCAGACTTCATAAGGCTATCTATGGCCTTAAGCAGAGCCCCAGAGCGTGGTTTCAGAACCTCTCAGATCTTTTTGAGAGACAGGGATAGAAACGTTCAAATGCTGATCATTCTTTGTTTGTACAAAAGACTTCCAGAGGTGTTATTGCAATCATGGTCTATGTAGATGACATCTTGATTACAGGTGACGACGTACAAGGGATAAAGAAGACGAAAGAAATGCCGAGTAGCGAATTTGTCACCAAGGATATTGGGGTTCTTAGATATTTTCTGGGACTGAAGTTCGCCAGAAATCCGCATGGGTTGGTAATGTCTCAGAGAAAATACGTCACTGACATGTTGAGTCAAACAGGAATGCTTGGCTGCCGACCTGCTACCACACCGATGGATCCCAGTATGAAGTTATATGATGATGATACAAAGGAGGTGAATATGAGAAGATACAGAGAACTGGTGGGCAAACATATATATATCACCATCACTAGGCCCGACATAGCCTTTGCTGTAAGTCGAATGAGTCAGTTCATGGAGCAACCACGTCAGGTCCACATGGATGCAATACATATGATACTCAGGTACCTCAAGTCATCCCCATGTGCGTGTCTGCTGTTCAAGAAAGGCAAGGCGATCTCTATCTCAGCCTGTGTAGATGCAGATTATGCACGGTGTCCCAAGGACAGGAAGTCCACCTCTGAGTTTGCTGTGTATGTTGGAGATTCCCTAATCTCGTAGAGGAGTAAGAAACAAACTGTGCTAGCAAGGTCCAATGTTGAATCTGAATATAGGGCTATGGCCCAAGCCAGTACAGAGATGATGTGGGTAAAAGTTGTGCTCACAGATTTACATATAAAAGTCCCACTTCCTATGCCTTTAGAATGTGACAATCAAGCGGCCTTGTTCATTGCAAACAATCCCACATTCCATGAACGAACCAAGCACATTGAAGTTGATTGCCACTTTATCCGTGACATGATCCAGAAGGGATTCATTGCTACATCCCATGTAGTTCAAAAAAACAAACTGCAGATATTTTTACCAAGGCATTACTGCGAGGCCCATTTCAGAAATGTGCATCCAAGCTGAGCATGATTGATATCTATGCTCCATCTTTAGGGGGAGTGTAAACATATATATTATCTATCTATGTAGTCTTTTATTATTTTTCCATTTCTGCAGTACTCTTTATGTAATTTACCCATAGGCTACTTTCCTATATAAGAGAGCCTAGGGCAGACGGAATAAACAAGTTCTTCGATTTTCCCAACAATAATGATGCAACCAGAAAGAAAATTGATGTAGCTCTGATCGAGGATAAGATGCGAGAAAATCACTTAAGATGGTTTGGACATTTGCAAAGAAGATAGTTGACGCATCAGTTAGGAGTTGCGAGTGTTGGGATGTTGAGCCAGCTAAGAGAGGGCGAGGACACCCCAAGAAGTGTTGGAAAGAGACTATACTAAGGAATCTTGATTTTTTGGATATAAGCACGAGATTGACCCAAGATAGATCTGAATGGAGGCGAAGAATTTATGTAGCTGACCCTATTTAATCGTAGGAAGAGGCTTTGTTGTTGTTGTATATGGTAGATTTTTAGATCTCGTAAATTGGGAGAATCAACACAAGTTGAGGCAAAATGGTTCACATTTGTCGTTCATCCGTGACCAACAAATTGTTCACTACCCCATCAAGGATCCGCATCACGCGTGTCCATGCACATAGAAGGACACATCATGCACGATTGGAGCTTGATAACCATCCTCGGACTCGATAAACTTCGAGTCTAGGGATGTTGAATTGAACTCATTGAGTTTGAATTAGTTCATGGGTCTCTTAAAGAGGTCTTTGTAGGTTGACTTCTATATTTCTTGTTGTTAAATTTTCTTTGACAGAGCAAGTTGAATTCATTAAGAATCTTAATAATAATTATAATGTTAAGTTTTTTTTACAGTATACATACATACATATTTATCCTTAACAATTCCTATATAAATATATCGTCATTATTTTTGATATCGTATATCCGGTCTTTATTCTCTTATTTACGGTCCTTCCTATTTTTCATGCCATTCTACTTTAATCAGACGTAACCCAATGCTTATCAAAAATTCATGTCTACATTGCAAGCAATTTGGATATTATTCTAATTACATACTGTTATAGGCTATATATTTCGAGGACTAATCAATTAATATCTAATCTCTTTAAACAAAGTTTTCCAACTTTAAATACACATTTGAATTAATAAAGGTGCAAAAAATATAGCTTAAGATTTGTCGGGAAAAGTTTCGGAGGGATTATTTGCCTCATTCATGCATATTAAGATGAGATTTTTACCCGACAAACCCTATAAACGTCAATTACCTTCAAGACTTTCGAAACAACCTAACTCCTCCCTTGATCCCAAAAACTTGCTCCATCTTACCTTACAAACATTGTGGTTAACTCCCATCTATTTACCCGTTAACTTTAACCGGATTCTGTTAAAAAGATTGCATCTTTGTTTAGCAAATTTACAATTCATTCAATCTCCTGAATGCCCCGCCCTGCTCTACCTCTCAAAGAGCTCCAGCCCAAACTGATCGCATCCCACCAGTGTGGTATCCGCCAGCACTGCTCCCATCACTGTGGTACTCTTGTGCCCCAAGTAGAACCCATGTCGGCCCGTCCACTTGAACGAGTACTTGTTGAAGGATATGGTTAGATCCTCAAGCACATCACGGAAGTGTGATCGTCGTATCGGATACGACGAAGAACGACTAGTCGCACTAGTTGTTCTATGCAGCGGAAATTAAAAATTTTCATGCGACGAAACCACGTGATCCAAGAACACTTCTCGGATCATTTCGTCTAAACCACAAACAAGTATTAGGGTTACCTCTTGAAGCGTGGTTGTGATCGAGTCTCTAAACAAAGAGACCTCTTGTCTCAAGTCCGATCCGACGGAGGAGACGCTTGCGAGCGCGGGGATGAACCGCGTGCTTCTCTCAATCCATGTTGATGATCCAAGCGATAGGATATCTTGATCTCGAAACACGAGATCCGACGTCTTCTTCACGAGTGAGACGCATCGAAGGAGACAGAGATCCTCGAGCAAACAATCGGGCAGCATAACGACTATGTCGCGGCGATGGAGAGCCTCTCTAGGGCATCCATGGTGGACGGCCATGAGAGGGAGAGAGAGAGAAAGAGAGAGAGAGAGAGAGAGAGAGAGAGAGAGAGAGATGCTTCTCAAGCATTGTGTGTGTGTAAAGAAGAGCAATGGGGTGCCTCTCCTTTTATAGGGTTTTGGGATCCATGGATCTCAATCCATGAGACAACACAAATCCAATGGCTCTCATTGATTGTGTTTCTTTTAATGGTCAAGATTTGTGTTGGTAAAACCAACAACAATTAGTTTAATTTAGATTAAATATATGTTGATAAATCAACATAATTTAATTACCAAATTAAATCAAGATCTCTTGGAGATCGTAGGAGAGAGGGCCTCCTTCCATGTTGGAAGGAGGGGACGGCCACACATTCCTAATAGGAGTGGTGGTCGTCCACTCCATATACATGGAAGGTGGCTCTCATCTCTTTAGGGCCCGTTCGGTAGGAGAATAAGCAGGAATAAGGATGGGGAATAAGGGGAATAAGGGTCTATTCTCCGTTCGGCTGGAGGATAAGAATAAGGAGAATAAGGTGAAATAAAGGTAGGTAAGGTGTGATAAAGATAGGAATAAGAGTGAAATAAGATGAAATAATGAGGAATAGTCATACCACGGGGAAGCGTGTTGGGGGCTTATTCCCCTTATTCCATTCCTCCTTATACCCCAAACGAAAGGCAACAACTTAATGTAATCTCCAAGATTATGCAACAACTTTTGTTGCAAATTATTCTACAAAAATAATTCACAATTATTTTGTAGACATTGCAATCTTACCATTAAAAATTTGTGAATCACATTCACAACCCAAAATAAAATGTAAAATACATTTTCAATTTAATGTACAATGTGAATCCAATTCACATTAACATTTAATTAATAAATGTAAATTACAAACATCTCTCTCTTATATATTATAAATCACATTTATAATATATATGACTAATATGGATATTGCTATCCACATTATTCATATCCATGATAATTAAATCACATTTAATCATCTTGGATCTCTATTCTCTTGTGTTCAAATAATATGAATCATATTCACATTATTTACATCTTTGATAATCAAATCACATTTGATTATCTAAGATAGCTCTCTTTATAATATGAATCAAATTCATGTTATTCATGATAATTAAATCACATTTAATTATCCATTTTCTCAATGCTTGGATACATATATCAACAATAGAATTATCCATGAACTCCTTCAAGGATAATGCGCTTTCTCCGCAGATACTTGGAGATAAGGACATGGTGATTGTATTGTTCCACGTATAGTGACTTGGATATTGAGATCGTATCTCAAATCCAGATAGCGGGCCTCCCATAGATGCTTGATAAATCAAGACTGTAAATCTAATCTTCTCATTGAATCGGAATCACATTCAGATCAATGTCCAACATTTGGACTAAGATCAGATTACTTTTCTACTGAGAGGAGTCACTAAAATCCAGATCCGTTTCATCACTCCCTAGGAATGGAAGCGTCATGTTATACAATCGTTTATGATCACATCACCCTCAGGTATTCCTAATACCTGTACATCATGCATACTTGAAGACTCGGATTAAACCTGAAGTATTTGATCTACTTTATACTGTCTACTTCATGGTTTTATCAGTAAGTTTCTCATTCGATCATTGGGAGTCAGTATTGATCATATACTTTCCAAAAGCATATATCATACCTAGGTCTTGATCATATACTTTCCAAAAGTATATATCAAACCTACAAATTCAGTCAAGCTTCCAAAGCGAGACGACCGTGCACACGAAATTTGATTCTTCCCAATATCTCATGAGTGATCTCATGTCTTCTGGTTCAGTAAATGAACCTGTATGATCCCTTTGAGAGATCGTATTACTCATATGCCCTTACATGCACACCAGCGCGCCGGTGTATAGACCTTGATTAGGACATCAACCTATTGGTCTGCCAAATGTACATACTCAGACATATAGTAACACATCTGTCTTCGGTCAGAGGATGCGTGCCTATATCATGACAACATACGATATAGGACTTTGGTTATCTCGATCTCGTTAAGTCAACTCTTTGACCTAACTAATCTGACACCTTCGAATCTCTATTCCTATGCAGAGGACCTGCATCAAGAGGTCGGTCAGATATCGACCTTTCTAGATAAGGATTGCCATCTCCTACTCAGGCTGGAGATCATCTCTTAACGATCATTTGACGGTGCTCGATGAGTCCTCAATCTAACTCTTTAGATATTTATCCAAGCACCAGCCTTTATGATTCAACAGTTGAATCAACGGCTGTTTGATCATCAATATGGCCATGGTACATAACCCTAATTGTACTAAGGGACCTATTATGCAAATTATTCACTCTTCATTTCAGATCAGGGAATGACATTTGCAATAACATTTATTGCTTAATGGCTCGCCGTGGGCTCGCATTTCCAACACTTGTCGTCGTAATAGACGTTGATCTCCGGCCAGTCGTAGTAGACGCTAGCCCTTTTGTTGGGGTTCCTTATGTTGAACTCCAGGGAGAGGTTGTACCTAAGTGAGTTTCCAAGAGAGGCGAGGTTGAAGGCGGTGAGGGATGCGGACTCGACGTGGACCTTCATGCGTTCGGGGCGGAGCACGAGCCAGAGGATGAGGATGACGATGAAGAGACCGACGAAGAAGCCCACGACAAACTTGAGGAAGGTGCCGATGAGACAACAAGAGCAATCACGATGGCAACACATCTATTGTGGGTATGGTGCGTAGTTTAGGGGGTATGGGTAAGGAGGGGATGCACCTCGCCTAGAGATCCGAGGGATGCACCTTCACCTTCATCGCTCAAGGCAGGAGGTGGAGGCGAGACTGCAGGCGTGGATTACAATATCAGATCCATCACCACGAGGTCAGTCAGGCTGAGGTACAGGTGCTGGCTCCACGGGTTTCGTCTTAGTGCTAAAACAAGCTACATGAGCCCTCAATCTGCTGAGGACGTACAGAACGGAGGCAGACTGCCCCTTTCCGGCCACCCTCCTTGGGTTGTTGCTATTGTCGTTGTCCCCTTCTCCCCCACCCCTCGTGCACCGTTGCAAAGAGGAAGAAGGGGAGAGAAGAAGGAAGGGGAGAGAGGGGAATAAAAGACACCATTGTATTTGATGTGGTTTGATTAGCTCAACTTAAACTCAAGCAAGTTAACTCAAGAACTGTCCAACTAACAGTAGGGTTTATAGGGTAAGACGGAGCAAGTTTTTTTTAAAGAAGATGGAGCAAGTTTACGGGGTCTGAGTGTGGAATTAGATTGTTTCAAAGGTCGTGGAGGTAATAGGATATGTCGGGTAAAAATCCCTATTAAGATACATATGATAAAAATCGAATACTATCATTAAAATACAATAAAATCCATTAAAAATGATAAGAGACGTGTATATTGAGATGCATATAATAAAACCTAACAATATCATTTAGATGCCTAAACTTTTGAGAAGAGACGTACGATGAGTGGCAGGGTAAGAACTTGGGGCTGACGACTTTACGAGGAGAACATCAAAGGAGGAAGGGCCGATTTGCAACAACATTCCAAATTGAGGACAAAGTTGCTTGCGTCCCTTGGAATGCAAAGGGAGGAGGGTTGTAAATTACTTCTATTAGCTATATAAAGTATAAATGATATTAATAAAATCATTTATATATATATATATATATTAAATATCATTAAAAAATTCAATGGAAAAAGAAGAAATGAGCAATGGACTGGCCCTTGACAGGCTAAATTCAATGGAAAAAGAAGAAATGAGCCATGGGCTGCCCCATGACGGGTTAAATTCAATGGGAAAAGAAGAAATGAGCCATGGGCTGGCCTATGACGGGTTTTGAGCAGAGGTTTTTTAACCTCAACCTGTTAGGTCCGACCGGCCTGCATTTTGGTCAGGTCTATTGAGAAGTTAAAAGGAAGGAAAGGGTAGTCACACAAGGAATAAAAAAGAGAAAGGAGAAGCTAAGGAGGCTTGGCGAACCACAAGGAGGGTTCAGGAAAAAGTTATAGTGGATTTGCCATGCCATATAGAATGGATTGTGGATGCGTATGCGTGAACACATCCATCCATTGATGAGAAGTGAATAATGATGGGCATACATGACCTCTACGTAGCTTATTAAAAAAAGTCAAATCGAGTTATTGATTTGAGTTTGGCGAGTCGAGCACATTGTATTCCAATTTGAATTGATAATTATTATGATTCCATCATCCAACTCAAATTCATTACCTTTTCGAGCCCGACTCAAGAGTTTTTATCAAGTTGAGCTTAAGTCGAGTTCATTAAGATCAAGCTTTCCTGACACCCTGGGCAATAGTTATATTGCATATATTGAGAAATGATGTGCATTAATAGATTCCTTATGCATCTTTCTTGAACATCTCTATGCCTCTCACCAACCCAAAACTTGCATGTGACATGCATGCCATTGTAACTCTTCTTTAGTATGTATAGGAATTTGTAATTTTGCATCTAAAATTGTTGTGCTTGTGTCTGTAGGGGACCATTAGAAATCAATTCAACACCATTGTGATATCCGCTGCCGATCCTCATCGATCACCAACAACATATTCACGCAACGACGATCTTCACCGACGATATGTGACATGTCAACAATCCTGCTCGGTCTTCACCGGCAATCAGATTAGACCATGTTTGTGAATCTATTGATGAAGTATGCTAAACACGATCATTGCAACGGGTCCTGCCCAACTCGAAGTAACAATCCATGAACAAGGCCCATATTTCGATTTTCCATTTTTTTCCGTATCTCGATCCGTCTCAAGGGCCCATGAAAAAAGGCAGGCCAGGATTTGACCTTCTTTTGTTGGGCTGGGTCGAGCCCAGATTTTCACCCTACCCAAATCGTACTATTGATTTGTGATCCATTGGCTGATATTCCAAATGGATTAACTATTGGACTTTACAGACGAAAGCACACACGTAGACATAACTTTTTGGCAGAGTAAAGATGTAAGAAGCAACGATAGAAGTGTCTATGTTTTTTTGCAGGGACTAAATGAGCACGAACGATGATCATTGCAAAAGAGTATGGCTTCTCAGAACATATTTCTTTCGCTCCGAAGGTAGGCGAAGGCTTATCAGGATCACGATGTGAATCGTGTGAAAGATGCTTGTAACGAAGATGGCTAAAACTAGCTAAGAATTAGATGTCCAAAATATATGAAATTATCAACTTCTTTCTTCTTCACCACGAGATTCTTTTAGTAAGAAAAATGACCATTTCTACCATCACCCTAAGTGAGTGATAAGGATTTAAGAAGAAATAGGTATGGGACACAAATCCGAGCCTAGTTATCCAACCTCGAAAAAAGTGGACCTGGCCAAAGTGCGGCCCGAGCCATGGGTCGGGTCGAACGAGCCGACGTTCTAAAACTCCTTGTCCAAGGCCGGCCCGACCCGATCGACAGGCCATGCTTCAAGGCCCAAGCCTGACCCAGGTCTGGGTCGGACCGTGCCGGGCTGACCCATGGGCCGAACGTAAAGTATTTTTTATTAGTTTTTAATCAAATTTATAGAGACAATTAAGTTTTTTTAGCATCGCCCATTCTTTATAAATCCAAGAAATCATAATATGTTTTACTTTGCATGATGCAAACTATAAAATAAGATGTAATATTGATAATGTAAAACAGAATTGAAGTATATTATATTAAATGCATATAAAATATAATTTTCAATCATATATTTTTATATGTGCAGGCCGGACCGGCCTTTATGGCACATGTCCACGACCCATCCATTTGATGGACGGGTCAACGAGCGGACCGGATCGGACCGACCCATTTTTAAAAGGGATATTTACACCCATAACCCTGAGTAATCTCGTAATTACCCCAGGAACCCTGCGCAAGCACGAATTACACCCACAACCTCGAATAGTGTTTAACCCTTACATTACATAACCCTGAGTCAACTTCCATCCATTTTACCGTTAACTATTGACGGTATCCGTTATGTATTTTATATTTATACCCTTTAAGTTTCTATTATTTACAAAAAAAATCATTTATCACCTTCCTCCTCCACCTTATCCTCTTCCTCCTCCAAGCAGCACCCACCTCCTCCTCCAAGCAGCAAGCTCCTCCGACAACCTCCTCCTCTCCCCTTCGACCTCCAAGCAGCACCCACCATCCTAGGTCCCCCCGCCCCCTCGTGCCTCCGCCTGCAGCCCCCCCTCCCCCGCGCGCCTCCGCCAGCAGCCCCCCCTCCCCCGCGTGACTCCTCCCACCCCCTCCGCAGCCCCGGACGATGCCTACCCTGCCCCCATTCCAATCGGGCCCCCACCTCTGCCTGTCAGCTCCATACCCACCCCCCTGCGCGCAAGCCCTAGGTCGCTTGGCCGCGAGATATGGCAGCTCGATCGCAAGATCCAGACCTGGACGCAAACTCCATACCATCAACCCACACCCTCCCAATCGGAGCTTTGATTCCTTCTTCCACTTCCCGGAATCCCGCTCACTCTTCTACGGTGATTTTGGACCAAGGTGCACTGCTTCGAGTCGATGAGAACAATACGTAGGTGCAAGCATCACGGCAACGTCGAGTCAACACTCCCTGAAGTCTAAAGAAATTTTCAATTGATTCATCATCTGAGAAAAACGAAGCATGTGCACGTACCCCCTATGGATCGAGTCGTGTAGACCTGAACCACAACATTTAATTTGACCGAAATATCGATGCGAGAAGCCGAACAGCAACCGCGAAGCACCTGCGTCATAGATTAATCATCACCAGAGATGTAAGCAAACCATCGACCGGAGAGACGAATTTCACATCTGAGAATTGAGCAAAGCAGAATAGATTTTCGTTGCCTAATCATTCTCCTGCAAGCACCTGTAGCATTCGAACTCCTGGAAAGCCAAAGCATCGTTTCCTAAACAGGAGGTTTCCAGCTACTTTGAGGCTTCGTTGGAAGAATGCAAGCACCTATAGGAAACTTTAACAAAGAAATGGACATTGCATGGAGATTTCTATTTAGACGAGATTTGCAGTGAGCACCTAATCCAAAAAAATCATCGGTCGGAAATTAAGCTGCAACCACACCAGCCCTGGGAGCCCTCCCCCTGTTTCCGCCTTCAAGCTCCAGACCAACCCCTCGCACGCCAGCAAGCTGCAACCGCCCCCCGTGCCCGCAATCTCCAGACCCCCCACCCCAAGCGTGCGCGGTTGACAAGCTGCAGCTAGCCTCCACACCCGCAAGCTCCAGATCTCGCCCCCGCAAGATCGAGACACCCCCCCACCCCACTCGAACCTGACAAGCTGCAACCACACCAGCCCTGGGAGCCCTCCCCCCATCTCCGACTTCAAGCTCCAGATCAGCCCCCCCGCACGCCCGCAAGCTGCAACACCCCCCCGCGCCCGCAATCTCCAGACCCCCCACTCCAAGTACGCGCGGCCGACAAGCTGCAGCTGACCCCCACACCCGCAAGCTCCAGACGCCCACCCCCGCGCGCGCGCACCCGACAAGATGCAGCCCCCGCGTACGGCAAGCTCCAGACACCAACCACCCCCGCAACCCCGCTCGCCTGCAAGCCGCTACAGCCCCCCCGGCAAGCCCCAGGCCTCCCCGTGCGTGTCCGACCTGTTGCAAGCTCGAACTCACTCCCTCCTCTTCTTTCTTTCTTTTCTTGATTAATGTCAGTCGTTAGATAGCTGGTTGGTTAGATTAACTCAACCATCTGGTTGAGTTAATGGACTAAACTAACGGAAGGTTGTGCGTGTAAAACAGAGCGATTATTCAGGGTTCTGGATGTAATTCGTATTTATCGAAGGTTCTTGGGGTAATTACCATATTACTCAGGGTTATGGGTGTAAATATCCCTTTTTAAAATTTCTTAACCCAAACCCCACTCACGAACGGGTCGGACGGGCGGACCTGGCCCAATGGCCTGATCTAGAAAAGAAGCAAAAAAAGGAGCTCCAATCTCGAAGTCGGCGTGCTCGACTCAGGATAACGAGCTCGCATCATGTAGCTAAACTAACCGGGTTCGAACCTTCCGGCTGCAAAACCACGCTCCGCCTCGAGCTCGCAACTCTTGGGCGAAGGCCGCGCCAAAGAACAGCGGAGAGGGTTTCGATCTCCCATCGCTCGTCCCCTCCGTCGCCGGAAAGTGGCTCAGATCCCCAATCTCGATAATGCTCCCATCAATCTCGCCTCCCTCAGGTAAATCCTTCTCCGTTCCCGCTGATTGCCAAGAGCCCCTAAGCCCGCGTCCTTTTTTTTGGCGATTTTAGAGAATAGTCTCAGAAGGATCTGCTCAACATCTTCAAATCGGTTCATTCTATTTTCCATATCGCGGTTATATTTTTAACATTTGATTGGAGCTCTGATCTAGTTGGATTGTTCAGATTCGCGGGAGGAAGTGTCTGGTGATCGATCCGAAGCGTAGCGCGACGCTGCCCCTTCTGATCCAGACGTCGTTGCTTAAGGTGAGGGATGTGACGTTCTAAAATTGTTTTTTTTGCTGCTTTGATGCAATGAAGTGGCAGTTAGCTTGAGATGTCTATGGAAATTTGAAGGGTATTGGATTGCATCTGTCTAGTGGGCTTGGGAATCTGTGCGTTTGTAATGATTTAAAGTGAAGTTGGAGGGTAACGGATTGCATCTATCTAGTGGGCTTGGGAATCTGTGGGGTTTTGTAATGATTTGGAGTAAAGCTTGATCTTACGTTTAAGTCCTTGGATCAGTCAACCCTGGCAAACTCGTTGGGCAATTGTTTTGGATAGACCTATAATATACAGATCATCGGCTGTTAGGTTTGATCATCAGCCCATAACTGCAATTCTTCTGCTGTATTGCAGACATGCTTTGCAATGAACTTTTGAGTTTAGCTGATGAATTTATATGGGATCAGGTTTTTGGAGCTTCTGTGGTCGGTCACTTCCGTGAGGTGACTGGGAGGGTTTACCTGGGCGGTGCAAGGTGGTTGGGCAGGGGCATCCCCTGACTTCTTGGATGTTGGGGTCTCAAGCATCTAAGTTGGTGTGCGTCTTTAACAGTTCGTGTGGCTCTCTTTGATCTGATTGCGGATATCTCACGAGCTGGATGGGTTTTCAGTTTTTTTCTTCCATAGGTTTCGAGAGTTGGTAGAGCTTGATGTTGTAGCAAGCGTGGAGGAGCTATGCATGAAAAACTGAAGCTTTGAGAAACTGAATCCTTCTTCGATTTTTCTTCTTCCCAAGAAGGAGCTGACATGATATGTGGATGATTTCTGTCATTACCATATCAAATGCTATTTATATGATTGCGGCGAAAGTCCTTGTTAATAGACTTTGGATTGTTTGGGATCCATCATTGCCCCTTTTAAGGTGGCTTTCATCTCGGGCATACATATGATGGATGGTGTGGTCATTGCCTCAAAAATCAATGTAGATTGGTAGCGGAGAACAATCAAGGACTTGCTCTGGATGTTTCACCTTTTCAAGGCGAATGTCGTATGATTGAGAGGATGGAGATCATTATTCTCTTTCATGCCATTTTTGCCTATTGAGTGAATTACCTAGATGAAGAGCAATGCCTTAAATGTCGATTTCGGTCACCATTTCGGTACCGACCAAAACAGAATTTCGATGGAATTTCGACCGAAATTTCGATCATTTCAGCCATTTTTTGTACTAGGACCCCCATATTTCGGTCATTTTGATCGAATTTCGATTTCGACCGGATATCGATATTCGACAGAAATTCGACCGAATTTCGCTGAAATTTGAGGCCATGATGAAGAGGTTTATGACAAGGGCCTCTTATTACTTGGTAGTTGGTGCTGGTTAATGATTGACGAGAGGGTGGGTTCTTTCAACCATAGAGGGGGATCATGTAGAATTGTCTGTTTATTTCGTTGCTCTTTGTTTTAGGGGACATGGCACAACAGATTAGGACCATGTCAAACATCATTGAGGGGATATAACGAAGAGGATTAGAATTGGGTAAGTATCGCTGAGAGGACACAACGGAACGAGTTAGAGCCATGATTAACACCGTCAAGAGGATACACCACAACAAATCCGAGTGAGATTCAACGTTGTCAAGAGCATGTATCGTTGTCAAGAGCATTCAACTACTACATACATGGACCTTTACATTGATAGAGATAAGTCCCACCATTTTGTTAATCTTGACCCTTTAGGATTATCTTTTGAAGAACATATGGATATCTTAAGCTTCCAATCCTGTTAAAATCAAGAAGGATATTTTAATTTTCCTCACCTAGAAACATGACACATGGGTTTTATAGTTTCTATTCAAACTTTTATTGAGATCATTGTCTATGGATTGTAGGGGTGTTTTGAAACTATTCTCAAACTTCTTCAACGAAGATAATTAAAAAACCCCTCTTCAACAGAGACGATCTAAAAAGAAACATCGATTCAATAAAGTATCAGGTGATCACGTTGGCCCCAAAAAAGATAATCCCGGATTGATAACTTTCATCCCATAAATGCAATAAACTGTACTATGAAAATATTAAATAAAGCCTTAACTAACAAATTGATTTCTGCCTCGAGTACCCACCTTCCCCAAGATTTTTAATTCTTTAAATTAAAACTTTATCTTTGAAGCCATGGACTAGTTTCACTTCCCAATGATATTCAACGGTTGGATCCGATCTTTTCCTCCAAATTTCTAAACCTAAAGTATAAATAAATATTAACGGTAAAACTAAAGCCCATGGACTTTGTAAAACTTCTTAGCGGTTGTTGATACATGGGATTTTTGCTCGACAAACCCTATAATCTTTGTCAATTACCTCCATGACATTTGAAACAACCTAATCCCTCCCTCGACCTCGTAAACTTGCTCCGTCTTACCCCACAAATCCTGCCGTTAAATTGATACATCTTGAGCTAACTTGGGTGGGTTAAAACCGAGTTAATCAAACCACATGAAATCTAACAGTTGGATTTCTTCATCTTTTCCGTATTCCTTCTTCTATCCTCTTCTTCATTTTCACTTCCCTTCTCCAATCCATTGATGGTGGTCGAGCGACGTAGGGTAGCAGGGGGATAAGACCTCTGGTGTGGTGACTCCCGACTTGGGAGGGCTCCCCCTTTTTCCTATTCAAAAAAAATCAGAGAATGAGTCTCATCGACTATCACGACAGATCGCCCTGGTGGAATCTCCCTATATGATATAAGTTTATCTTTGTCTCGACAAAGATGATGTGTTGCACCGGAGTCCATAATCCATTCTGAAACATGAGATCCATGACACGAGGTAAAGGCATAAGCACTATCCGAGGTGCTAGCGGTGGCTGAGGTACTGACAGAGGCTGAAGCAGCAATATCCGAGGGGCCTCCTGGAGATTCTGTAGAGGCATGGGGCATAATATCACGGAATCTCGCAACAAGCTCCTCAAACATCTGATCTGAAGTAGATGTTGATGGAGATGCAACTTGCTCGACTACACATGTTGAGGCCGGAAAACCATGCTTAGAGTTGCATGTATCCTCCGCGTGATCTGGGCGATGATAGAAAGTGCAAGGCTGACGAAAACGACCACCTCTACCATGAGGTCCATGACCACGGAACGAAGAAGACGCTCCTTTGCCTCTAGAGGCCGCCATCGCCGAAGGAGGCTGAGCAGGAGCATTGGACGAGACTGTAATGCGTCTGAGCCTGCGGTAAACTTCCTCTATTGGAGGAATAGTAGCATCTACAAGAATCTGCGAGCGAGCAACATCATATTCAGGGTCAAGTACTGCAAGCAAGACCCCCACCATGGTAGCATTTTGAAAGGTCTTCTGTTGCTCGCACCGTAAGAGGAATGATGTTGTAGAGCTTCTCAATCATCCCTCGCAAGGATGCGTCTAAGGAGTGAAGAGGCCGCCCGTTTTGCTTGACTGTAAGTATGTCATGCTGGAGTTGAAGGATCTTGGTCTCATTGCGCACCCGCGATCATGTTGCTGCAAGTATGTTCCACATTGCCTTAGCAGTGGGTTGATGGAGAACATCATTAACAATCTCCATCGTCAATGTTCCAGAAAGCCAAACTTTGGCATAGAATCATCAACCTCCCAGGAGGCATAAATCTCAAGCTTCTCTACCGGCTCATCTTCGGTAAGAATGTGCTTCTTACCATTCGACTTTATGAGACTCATAAGCTGCATTGTCCAGAGCTCATAGTTCGTCCCATCCATCTTGACAATGGGCGTTGGACCTTTGAAAGTGCCTATGGATGGCATACCGACCTTGTTTTCTGACATTTTGCCGGAGATATGGAACCAGGGTTTTGTAGACCAAAGAACAAATGTCTACATAGACATCACAAGAAGATTTAAGTTTATATGTAGACTTATGCACTTAAATTCATAGTAGGTGGCGACGGAAAGAGAGAGGGAGGGGGGGGGGGGTTGGAGAGGGCTGGCGGAGGGGAAAGGCCATCGATGGGGAGAGGTCGACGGGAGGGAGGGGCTGGGGGCGGCGTGGCGGGAGAGGGGGGGCGACGACGAGAGGCCGACGACGGGAGGAGGGTTGACAAGAGGTGGGAAGGAGGGGCAATAGAGGTGGTGGGATAGGGTTTTGGCTCTGATACCGTGTTGGGAGGAAAAGGATTCGTTGTTATTCCAAAGAGCCCTAGGCTCTCTTATATAGAGAAGGCCTATGCGTAAATTACATAAGGTAGAAACAACAAAATAAAAATAACTAAATTTGGGGGGGGGTGGTTCGGGGGGATCTCCTCTACTTGTGGTATATAGAATATAGAAATATCTCTCTATATATAAATATTATGTATTATATATCTATATATATATATATATATATATATTCCTTATCGAGTCCTTTATTGAGTTATCGAGCCAAGCATGGCTTAGCTCGGGCTCGGCTCGTTAAGCTATTGAGCTCGAAATTTTGGCTCAGGCTTAGCTTCATGGCTAAATGAGCCAGGCTCACGAGCCCTTATCGAGCCGAGCTCGAGCCTGCCTCATCGATCCTTGACTAAATAACCAATCCTAATCACATGACACCCTCCCAATTGATTCTAGGGGAACTCAAGCTCGATAGTGATTTTCAGATTCTGTCGTAAGCTTGTTCGAATGTAGAACAATTAGTTCAATCTTAGGTCCGTTGACGTCGAACTTGTTAATGAGTCAACTAAATATGTATCATTAAATTGAACGAGCACATAAGCAAGCTAACGAGACAATAAATCAAGCCATTTTTTTTGAATTCCTTACAATATATATAGGAAATCAGATATCTAGGTTTGCAATGTTCTTTTATTAGTATTAAAAAAGAACGTGTAATATTCCTAGTTATATTAACATATATATATGTGTGTGTGTGGCTAATAACCATTCAAACAAGCTTAAAATCTAGCAATATACCTAAGTTATCAAGCGATCGAGTTGAGTCAACAAACCAAGCATGGTTTAGTTCTAGCGAGCTCGAAGTCTAGCTCGATCTCAATTCATCAGCTCATCAAGTTAATCTTACGAGTCAGTTAACGAGCCAAACATGAACCGACGAGTTCAAGTTTTCTTGACATACATCACTAATTCATTGCAACAAACTATAAAAAAGAACTATTACATAAAAGTCATAAAATTTGGTCACTGCTTGACTACTGGATTCGAGTTTATTAAACCGTCATGATCATTTTTTCTTTGGCCAATAAAACTCCATTTGGAATATCGTGACCAATGTTTTTAAAATCGAACCAGACACCAAACCGGAAACCTTATCAAAATGGTCGGGTCGGGTTGAACCATGTAATCAAATCGGTTCAATCGGATGATGACATCATCATTATTTAAAATCAGATTAAACTAGACCGATGATGAAAAGTGGTTGAATTGGCTAATCAAACCGAAATGAAATAAAATATATATGATATACACTTAATTATACTTGAAATATAAATAAAATACATAGATATGTATAGGAGAAACTTCAAATGAGGCGGGGTCTCACCATATATATGGTGAGCCACCCTCAATTTAGGCATCTTTCCAATATATTTTTCAATTTCTTGTTTAATACATATAACAATAAATATTAACACAACACGTATATTGAAATAAAATTATGAAAATATTATTACATTGGATGGATGGAGATGTTAATTTAAATTTAGATGCTATATTTTACAAAATTTATTTTTTTACAATGTGCGGTTTATACTTTTACAAAACTGTTACGAAATTTTTACTAAATTCACAGTGGCCTTTACAATTTCAGAAAAGCCCCCACCTCATTTGAAAGGTCCCCTATATGTATATATTTCACACTATACATAAAATATTTCGTATGCACCATCAAATATCTTACCTATCATATATATATATATTAATATATTATTTGGACTAGTTGCTTTATAACATGATAGTATTTTAATTATATTTAAAATCTAATACATGCAAAAAGTTGTGTTCGTATGGTTGGTTAAAAGTTTGAAATTGGTAACCAAAGGTTATGGGTTCAACTCCCACTACTAGTAATATTTTAAATAATTTAAAATTTAAACGCAGCTCAACTTCGGTTGAATATGGTTAAACCAGATAAAAAAAAAGTTGAACCGAGCGGGTTAATTAAAATTTGAATAATCGAACCGAACCGGCATAAGTCGGTTAACCGGACCGGTCGAGGCCCGGTTGACCGGTCAGACCGGTCGAACCAACTCATCCGGCCCGATTTTCAAAACATTGGTCATGACACCATCCGTCGACCTAAACTTATTGCAAGTATGTATATTATATGATATCGATACGTATGTAAGAGGATTCTCTTACATCTATAACACGTGCACCTCTACGATAATTTTGGACCAATCGAAAAGCCAACATCAATTTGAACCCCAATTTTGTCATGATCGAAAGGATACCCAAATCCGAGCTTGAGATCCAGATCTGGACCTCTTCCCCTCCACCGGTCCACACCATTCAAGGGAAAATACCTATTACTCGGGATTCCCATTTACGCCCTCCCATTAAATTTGATACCAAACAAAAATTTTCTTTATTGTTTCGTTGAGATTCTGATTTCAAGAATCCTCTCATTCTCGTATGCACTGAGCTCTGTGAAAATCATACTCCCTACATCGAATATGACATCTGCGAACTGAAATTCCTTCCACATCGTCAACATATACGAATAGTGTTTTAATATCTTTTGGACTTTTTCAGTCGGAACATTTCACACCTCTCGATGTTAATTATATTTCGTCCGAATGGCAACACATCAAAATATATATAGATAAAGAAACTATATATGTATCCGTTTTATACATATTTTAGCATTCGTATATGTATCCATTTTAAAAAGGATAAGGATACGGATATCACTTTGATATTCGCAAACATCTGTCTATCCGTATCTATAAATATATGTTGTTACTAATATCATTAAGGCATACATAAACAACAGTTTTTCGGATCCATAAGAATCAATATAAATGCATTATTGATTAACAAGAGAACAATCCTACATTTCTAATTCATAATCCGATTACAAAATTCATAAAGGAAACAATTCATTATGTAGAACAAAACCTTATGACGAGATCCAGGAAATGTAAAGCATTAAACACATTGCGATAAACAAAACAGTAAATAGATTAAAATAGAGATCACCGAAGCATCCATCTAAAGAATTGTCCTCAGAGAGGATATCACCCTTACAATACTGATGCAAATGGTACAAGCGATTCGCTCACAGGATATGACGGCACACTGGTGAATCCCAAATTCATCTACTTTATTTATTTAGATTATCTTTCTTGCTTAAGAAAATCAATAAAAATCACTAACAACTAATACAGATTAATTCACAATGTGTTGTAAATAATTACTTAATAATTATTGTATATTGTTATTCCTATTATTGTGCTATTATTTTATGTGTTTATTTTTATTAAAAAACCAATAAAAAGTAGTATAATATTGTATATAATTAATTTAACTTAATTTATAAAATAAAACTCCAAAAAGAAAGAAACGAATTAAAATTAAGTAATTTATTATTTTAAATTGCTTGCAAAAATATTTATTGTATATATGATGATTTTATTTCTCTTTGAGTTTTACATGAAAGTTTTAGATCTCGTCAAGATCTATAACTTTCATGTTTTCTATTTTTTTAATTTGACTCCCGTTTATTTCTTTTATATTTTATACCATTTTTTGCATTTCTCTCAATTCTCATTGGGTCACATGTTACCATCTCAACGCACCACGTGGTTTTGCCTTTTCTTTGCATCCCGTCGCATTCTGAGCCATTGGATCATCATATCTGATGCAAACGGCTTTCGGCGTCGACGATGGAGAATAAAATAATTTGGCGGTGGAATATCGGTGGAGAAAGGGAGAGGTTGAGAAGAAGAAAAACTCGTCGGTAACGAGGGGTTGAAGAAGGAGAACCGCGGAGATCGCGTGGAGGGAGAAGAGAAACTGGAGAGGATAGAGATAAAAATCTCAATTGATTATCAATACTTGACTGACTCAAAACAATGGGCTACCCTCTCTTTATATAGGAGAGATGGGTTTACAAAAATAGTAAACTAATTTAAATTGACAACCAACTTGCCTAAACTGACTCTACTAATTAATTGACCCAAATTCAAATTAAAATCTACGAAATAAACGTTGAGATCACATGTGATCTCAATTATTTAATTAAACAATTTCGACCACTAAAAACGTAAATAAAATTGACTACTAATTAATTAAATAAATGTGGCCCTATAATTTGGGGTCACGCTGCATCAACTCTCCACCGCTTTAAAAATTCGGCTCCTGACGAATTGCTCGATGTAGGCTTGGAGGGCGAATCTGCAAATTCTGCCGTCTTCTGGAAGAACTGGTGTGGGGCGAACGGCGGAGTCCATACGCGGGTGTAGATGCCGCGGTCGTCGTGGTTGAAGAACATGTGCGGCGCGAACGGCGGCATCGTCTTTATTGTTGTCTCCTTCCCGTGATGTTCAAAAAATTGATGCGGCATGGAGAATATGGTCCTTGGAGAAGCCATAATGAAGCAATGGCACAAGGAGAGGAGAAGAGGGGATGTGGCTAAGGAATGAAGCCATGGGGTCCTTAAATAGGGAAAACCCAAGGTCCTAGTCCTATTTGGATAAGGAAAATCCCCAAATCTCTGATTTCCAGCCTCTTTTTTTAAAGATTTCGGCAGCCAGGGGTGTGTCCGCAATTTTCGTACCCCTTCAAATTTCCTTACCTTATTATCACTTTGGACTGTTCTGTAAATAGGAGCTTCATGGAATTTTTTTTCGCAATTTTTCCAATTCAATATCCAGCCCCACACGACGTGGGATTGATATCCCAGGGATTTCGGATCTTCTGTTAGGGTTGGTTCCCCATATTCGCGCATATGGCGAGGGAGGCGGCTGCTGCTCGACCGCTGGTGCGGTCCTGCGGGGAGGCGGGGGCCAATCGGGATTTCAAGAGGGAGGTGCTTCCCTGCGGAGCGTTGGAGGGGCCGCGACAGGGGACGGTGGTGTCGGCAGGGGTCGCGAGGGGGCAGGCTATGGTGGTGGCGGCCCGGGGCTCTGGTGGGGCGGAGGGAATGGGTCACGGGAAGTGGGTGAGCGGCGGTGTGGAGGAGAGGCGAGGGTGAGGCAAGGCGATGGGAGGCGCACAACGGGGATGGCAGGCGAGGGCAACGCGCGGGATGAGGGGAAGGCGGCTGGCGGCACTGAGAGGCGGGAGGTCGGGGCCGCGCGCAATCGGCGAAGGGTGGTGTGTGCGGGGAAGAGGGCCGCTGAGGCTTGGGAAAGAAGGGTGCGGGGGTGAGAGGATGATGGGTAAGGGGGTGGCGGGGGCCTGGGTTATAGGGTTTGGGGTTTCGGAAAGGGGTTGCGGGGCTAGGGCAGCCGCAGGGGGCCTGGGGGCTGTCGGAGGGGTTGTCGGGGTGGGGCTGACGGCCGCGCGGGTCGGGGAGGGCAGGAGAGGTACTTGGGAAGGTTAAGGTGGCGCCGGGATGGTCGACGGGGGCAGTGGGGTTGGTTCCGGCGACGGATTTGGTTCTGGAAAGTGCTGGACAGCGGCCGATTCATTGATTTTTTATTCTAAAATGATCTGGACAGCGGCTTGATCGGCTTCCACGGCGAGTTTTTCGTCGTCAAAACTCGCGACAACGGCTTCGGAGGTTGGCGGCTTTGTTTGGGTGTCGCGGTAGGCCTCAAGGTTGGCCATGAAGTCCCGAAACATTGATGACATGGATCGGAAGTTGTTCTGCAAATCACGTAACATGCTCTCGGTCTCTTTGTCGTAATCGTTGGCTCGTCGTTTTCTGTCGGACGAGCGATGGTCCCTGGATGTCTGTCGGCGCGGGTATCGGAACGGATCGTCAGATCGTGGGGACGATCTGAAAGCCATGCTCTGATACCAATTGATGCAAACGGCTTTCGGCGTCGACGATGGAGAATAAAATAATTTGGCGGTGGAATATCGGTGGAGAAAGGGAGAGGTTGAGAAGAAGAAAAACTCATCGGTAACGAGGGGTTGAAGAAGGAGAACCGCGGAGATCGCGTGGAGGGAGAAGAGAAACTGGAGAGGAGAGAGATAAAAATCTCAATTGATTATCAATACTTGACTGACTCAAAACAATGGGCTACCCTCTCTTTATATAGGAGAGATGGGTTTACAAAAATAGTAAACTAATTTAAATTGACAACCAACTTGCCTAAACTGACTCTACTAATTAATTGACCCAAATTCAAATTAAAATCTACAAAATAAACGTTGAGATCACATGTGATCTCAATTATTTAGTTAAACAATTTCGATTTCTAAAAACGTAAATAAAATTGACTACTAATTAACTAAATAAATGTGGCCCTATAATTTGGGGTTTACGCTGCATCAATATCCAACGAATGTGGTGCCTTCTCCTACCTCTAACCACCCACCTCGAAAGATCACATCCCTTTGCACTTCGCCACCTTCACTGAATTCGTCAGCAGTGTCCAAGTGTCTTTTTCCCGTCATTTCACCACCATTCGACAACCCATACAACCACCATTCACACCAACATCTAGGTACCTCCTTCTCCCTCACGTGCTCTCTCCTTGGACGGTTGAAACTTCCACCAAACTTTCTGGAACTGTCCATGTTCTCCGATAAAACCCCCCTCTTCATCACCAGCAATTGCATCCACCATTCATGCAAGTTACTCCTGGCCATCTCCTACGCTTCTGTGACAGAGAAAGTTGATAAGAGAGAGCGACGACGGAGAGTTAACTTCGATGAGATCCATGGTTCTTCCGCCTTGCTGCAGCCATTTCATAGCTGCTCGAGCTTGGTTTCATTCCCTGGAACTTCTAACGATGATCTGTGAAGCTTTTAATCTTCGCTTGGGCCCAAGATTCATCATTCAATCCATTGTATTGATTCGATTCAATTACATGAAAGTTTTCAAGCCGACCTTTCTTATCTGTTCTTCTTCTTTTTTCTATAGCAAAGCGTACATGAGTTCTCGTATCTGAAAACCCAAGTAAACTCGTCTTTCCTCCATAAATCACCCGTATACTTCCAGTGGTCTCATTCGCTTCTCCATTGTTGTATTCTTATCGATTCATTTCTTCTCATGCACGAGGAAGAAGAAGATCATCAGGGTTTAACTCCTTCACCATCATAAATCCATCATTTCGCTCCATTTGACATCCTAATAAGTTGTAGATTGCTCGGGCTTTGTCACTAACTCTTGCAGGTGCTCAATGGTCGAAAAATACACTAAACTCCGATCTCGACATTCGTCCCCGGAGCTCCTTCATCGTTAGGGCATTTTAGGCTTCCCAATCATAAGTATGATGGCTTCTACTTCATCATGTGGGCTCCAACTCCCTTTCCCGACTCTCCAGCACTTCAGACATTAGTGGAGGAGGAAGCACACCCTCTCCAGAGCCTGTTCTTCCTCTGCCGCCCGCGACAAAAGGAGAAGAACATGAGCTACAACATCCGTTGGATATGAGGTGCATGAACCTGCCACGAGGCACCAACAACCGACGCATGGCCCGAGCCATGCCAACTGAGCCTAGCCCTAGTCATGTGTGTCGCGCACATGAGTTTGGGCAATTCGCAGTCCAACCCAATAAAGACTCAAATTTGCAGATAAGTTTCACCCATGGGAAAAATGCTATTATACCATAGCGGATTTCTGAATTTGCTATTTAGACCAATATCTATTTTTTCGTAATTGAATAATTCGTGTTTTATTGTATTTATGGCCATACATTGTTCTTTTAATAACTTGTGAACCATTTATCCATTTTTAATGAAATTGGTGTCATTGGAAAGCTCATTTTGTGCTATTTAATTTAGTGTAATTTAATTAACTGATGTGATCTATATTTCACGCATTGAATTTTAGAGTGCTATCTTTGTCTATTCAACCTTATTCTTCACTTAGAGTTGATTCTTACTTTGGTTGAATTGCTCTCTTCTTGGCATCGATTTATCATTCATTAATCAATTAATATTGTAAGTAATTATTTTATTTAATCAGGAGCTTATTTATGAGTTGAGTGCTTAATTTGTGATTGCATTGTATCATGGTTTGTTATGTGAATTAGTTGCATAAAAATATTTAAAAATGCATGTATTGTTTTTTATGTATTCTGTTTGACCTAGAGCCTATAAATTGCTCGAGTAAATAACTATCTCCTAAACTTAATTGGATAATTGCTCGTGTCTTTGTGTTTGACCCTAGACTTGCCCATATGGAAATTGAAGCCGAGAACTCTTCATAGAGATCTTCTCTCGGTTCTGAGTGATTGTTGATTGTCCCATGCTACAACGAGAGCATATTATTTTAGTCGATTGACTATTCGTCACGCATGGTCGTCGTCTACACAAACTGACGAAATCATCCACAAAAAAACCTCAAAGAACCACAATCGTGATAAGATGAACAAGATCGCAGTCATGGTGTAAGAACATAGAGCAAGAGAGATGGTTTTCTTGCTTGAGAAGAAAATGGGTGTCTGGAGATATGTATAAGTAGACCAGTGCGTAGCTTTTAGTCTTCTGAAAACTCCCTCAACTGATGCAAGAGGCGAAACACGATGGTACAGTTACTGTCCGATCACGTGGATCAGATGGCCCAGATGCATCTTGAGCCTCTACCTCGAACCTACAGGCTCGCGTGCACCAAGCCACATTCTGAAACTCTTTGGACCAACACATGTTCTCTCGAGCTTGTAGTCACTACCGAACCTAGCCCCGCGCACATTGCACGTGCGGGGTTGAGTTAATCGCAGACATGTCCCCAGACTTTCAAGAATCTCATCCAGATTCCCAGGCGCGTGCCTAACACGTACGCTTGGGGCTATTTGAAGTTTCGCCTCGTCGATTTCTGAGGTTTACACATAGGTCCTTGCACGCATGAATAAATTTCTGGGAATGGCCGTCAGCTATTGATAATTACATTTAAGCCCTTGTTAGGACCTTTTTGATATACTTTTGCATTTATTTCTCATACTTTTTCTTGCATTTTCTTGCATTCATGCCCCTGTACTATTTCTTTAATATCTTGAGCATCTGATCTCCGTTTCAGTTGATTTTTGTTTCCTTTTAAAGCTTGTTTCATTCTCTATCCGATGGCATATTTAATTCCATAATTTGACACTCATTTCAATGCGATAATTTTTGATGATATATTGTCTCCTGCCAATTATTTATAGTACCATTATTTATCCTTGTTGGTCAATTTGCCTTTGAAATTGACCCTTAATTTGTTGCTCAATGATTTGACTATTTTAGGGCATATTTGTACATATTGTTTGCATGTTCATCTATTGCATATTCTACACCTTGCATCTCATTTTAATTGCATCTAAAATCAAATAAAAAATGCTTGCTTCATGTTAATTTGTCTCTGCATCATGTTGTTTGCATTTGCATATCATTCTGTATTGTGTATCACCTTTGTATACGAAGACCTAGATTTTATATTTAATCGCTAATTATTTAATAAATAATTTTCGATGAATAGACAATGAGGCTCGTGTTCCTGTGTTCGACCTTCGTACACTTACCAAATAAAATAATTACCACATATTCGAAGTTGCGGTCTTTGCTAAATCGAAATATGTGTCATGTACTACAATAATATAACCTTATTAATTAGACGATTTTCGCATTCATCATGAACTCTTATATAAGTCCATCAAGTTTTTAGAACTACTAGATGTGGTAAACTCTCCTACGACATCATTTTGATTTTTAAATTGAAAGCAAATAATTAATCTAATGTAATTGTATTTGTTTAGTAAGTTAAAACCTAATCTCATTGTTTTATATAGAGCAACCCCCCACAAATTCATTATTTTGAAAAAGAGAATCAAAAGACATCTTACGACTGTGACACTTTACTTTCAGTAAAGGTACCTTCATGTTTGAATTTCTATCTGAATTTACTACTTTCACCTTAACAAAAGACCAAGGTTCAAATCCCACTCTTGCAGTGGTTGCGTTAGGTAGTCGACGACCAACGTAGAAAATAGTCGAATCTTTCAACATGGATTTGAGCAAGAATCCATGTAGCTGACCCTACTTATAGTGGGAGAAGGCTTAGTACCTTAACATGAACGACGTGAATCACGTCTTCTACTTTAGACCTTAGTGTTAAAGGATACATTAGAACAACAATGTGTTATTCTTGGTATAATCTTCAGTGTTGATCTTTTTAAAGGCCATGCACCATTATCATGTTTTACGAGTGTATTTAAAAAAGACCCTCTTCCTTTAACTGTGGTCCTGTCTACCATAACACTAACTTCGGTGGTGGCTTTCTTCAAGTATGCATTGCTAACATCCTTCCCAAAGGCTTGCATTCTTTGGGAGCCTACGCTCTTTCTAAACCTACAGCTTAAATGGCATTTGGGCTTTCAGAGATAAGACACTCATGCATAAACATTAAATGAGAGTGCCAACTAGCTCTTCAAATAGTTTGTTATTACTACATTGAACCTACTTCGTGGGACGACTACTCAAATAGGTTGAGTTTCTACTGTAGAGGAACTCCCAGTGAGTCTCAGTCCCACCTCAATCCTAGACTTTAGGACTAAAGATCTATCACGTCCCCTTATTCAACGGATCTGCCGTGTTGTTTTTTGATCCAACAAAATCCACAACTTATACTCCTTAAGACGCCAAATCCCTTAGTATCTTAAGTTTGATTTGTATGTCTCCTTGTTTTCTGATTGAACTTTGAACTCTTGATCTTGGCAATTTTAGTCATGTTATCACAATGTACCGAGATCGCAGGAACTGGTTGACATACGATAGGAATTTCAGGGAAAAAAATTCCCTTAGCATTCAACCTCAATTCCAGTGGTGTCCAAAGAATACATCTTGACTTCAAAGGTAGAGAGAGCTAGAGTGATCTGCTTCACAGATTTCCGGGAGATTGCACCGCTTCCGAGGGTAAAGACATACCCACTAACATCATTATTCCTGGTCTCTTCTATTTCCATATCCTGCTTGCATCGCTATATTCTTCTAGTACATATGGATGTCTATCATAATGTAAACTAAGGAAAATAATTTCCTTGAAGTACTTCAGTACTCGATCCAAATCCTCTCACTGAGTACGATCAGGACAACTAATGTATCTACTCAACTTTTCATCCAAGAAGGAAACATCAAGTCTCGTGCAATTTACGAGATACATTAAGCTTCCTATCACTTGTGAATACCTTAGCTGAGATACGAATACTCCGCTCTTGTTTAGAAATAACATTTTGGATGAATCAAATGAAGTGCTTATAATTTTAAATGTACTAAGCCTTCTTCCACTATAAGTAGAATCGGCTACATGGATTCTTGGTCAAATCCATGTTGAAAGATTCAACTATTTTTACCCTGGTCGTCGACCACCTAACACAACCCCTGCAAGAATGGGATTTGAACTCTGGTCTTTTGTGTGGTAGACACACTATAATACCACTAGACCATGAAGTGGGTACAAGGAGTGCTTACAACCTTGCAATCTTTATATATGAATTTCTCAAGTACCTTCTCAGAATAGTGAGATTGAGAAACTACAATCCCATCAACTTACCTTATTAGTTTGAGACCCAAGATCACATCAACAACACTCATTTTCTTTATCTGAAACTTGCTACTTAAGAATGCTTTAGTCTCATTAATAATCCTTACATGACATACAAATAAAAATATATCATCAACATACATGGATAAGATAATACACTCGTCACCGTTAGTTCGGTTATGGTCTGTATCTGCACTTTGTGATTGTTGGAGCTGAAAGTGATCTATCTAGAGCCGTAATTCACTATTGCCTCAGCTGTTCGGAGGAACGACCGGTCAAGGATGATGGGGGTGTGGAGTAGAGGTGCAGAGACGTCCATGTCTAGTACAACAAAATCAACAGGGAACTGGACCTCTGAACCATGAGGATCACGTCCTCCAACATGCCCCTAGGCCGCTTGACCGACTTGTCTGCGAACTGCAGAATCATCTTGATAGGTTTAAGCGATCCTAGCCTAAATTCTGTGAGTAGCGTAGCTAGCATAAGATTGATAGAAGATCCATTGCCAAGCAATGTTCGCTCGAACTCTTGATTGAACATGCTACACCTAATGAGTGGCGCTCTGTTGTCACTCTTCTTATCAGGAAGATTGCTGATGGTGTTGACAGTGTCCATGGTGAGGATGTGCTTCTCGTTCTTTCCACTCCCGCTTCTGGAATTGTGGGGTCGAGGCCGATGCCCTGTCGTACATGCTTCTTCGAGTCTTTTCTTTACAATCGGCATGTACTCCATGGCTTTCATCAATCAAATATAAAATCCCTATCACATATATAGTTATATTTACTTATATAATTAATTATAATTATTATAATTATCAAATATTCCAAAAATATTTTCTAAAACCTTGGAACAATAAAAAGGACTGTACCTTTGCGTATTTCCTAATTTTGTTTTCATTTTATATTTTTATTATCCTTATTATCCATATTACATACCTATATTATATATACTTATATTATACCTAGTTATAAAAAAGAAAATAAAAAAAGGAATACAAAAATTACGAAATCTATAAAAAGTATAAAAATAAAAACTCCAAAATAATTAAATAATTAAAAATACACTAAAAATAAAAAATCCTCATAAAACCTCCAAAACAATTGTTGTCTTTTTTAACCAATTTTTGTTGTCTTCCCCCATTCTCCATGTGTTCGGCACCCTATACATACTTCCTCTATACATCTATATATGTGGTTATAATAAATTTTGACTCCTCATTTTGATTGTTTGTTTAATTGCTTGTGTGGGTTAATTTCTCGACTTTTGTGAGTGGTTGATTTAGCGACAACGTAGTTCTCACCTTGTGTAGACTACATTAGACCCTCGCAGAAGTTGAGTTTTTAGTACACCAGATGATCGAGATTGCCCTTTCTTGCTCTAACCAGTTTGTGCAGCATGCTCTCCTGATGGTTGACGATGATGGGAGATCCACTCCCTGTTCTTTCGTTGTCTTCTTTGTTGTGGAGGGATATAATCCACCTGCAACTATAAAGGCACTGAATCTGCTCGAGCCGAAGCTTGACTATTGGGTCACCTTGTCAAGGATGATGGGGGGCAAGGAGATGCTCTTCTTAGATGGGTCGTACATGCACAAGACTGGCATAAGAGGGGTGGATGGAGGTGAGTGTGGATGGAGGCTCCGTACAGACGGTGGAAAGGAGCCGATCTCCAGTGATTGGTTCACCGAAGTTGAGGAGATATGAAGAGAGAATAAGAAATTAGGAGGGAGGCTGTGAAGGGGTTGGATAGATGGAGATGGTGGTTGGATTCCAGAACAATGAATGAGAAGCAATGGTTGGGAGAGAAGAACAAGAGGAAGATTTCAGGGAGATCTTGAGAAGAGGAACATATGAAGAAGAAGAAAGGAAGGAAGAAAACGAAGATCACATAGGTATGGTTCTCGCTCGTGCTTGTTGAGGTTAGAGGAACTCGACGATTGTCACGTTGAACTGCTTCAACAAGAGGAAGTGGTGAAACTAGGATAACACCTTGAGGAGGTATGCATCAAGGAGTAACGTCACTCCTTGGATCTCGCCTGAACTGAATGGGTTCGTCGTTGATGTAACAAGAAGATGCATTGTTGTCACAGGTGCACCCTTGGAGCTGGGGATCATGGTATCTCGATTGACGAATGAATTCGGCTTGTCGATGATGTGCTGCTAGGGTTTAGAGAGATGAGGAGGTGTTGTGTGACGTGGGTGGTCGAGGGATAAGAGAAATGGAGGGGACTTGGTCGCGGCGAGTGAGAGGGATGGAGGAGAGAGGAAAGGTGGTGTATGAGCTTGGTCGAACGGTCGAGGAAGGCAGAGGGACGGGAGTTGGACGGAGAAGACGGAGGAAAGGGGAATGGGTCTCTGCCGTTCAATCGATCGAGATTGAACGACCGAGAATTGGACACGTGGCAACTAAAAAAAAGAAAAGAAAAGAAAGTAAAAAAAGGATAAAAAGAAGAGATGGATTATATATGGGCTATTAGATGAAGCACCCTTCATCCAACAATCTAGAAAAAAGGGGTTGTAAGTGGGAGTTAAGTGGGAGGATGTGGCGGCTCCAGGAGCCGCCACGTGTTGCTCCCGAGAAAATTCAGAGATTAAAATCAAAATAAAATGGCGAAGACCTCAAATATAAAATTTTCTTCATGAAAGTTCTTTTGGATGAGATCTACAACCTTCATGGAACCAAAATAAAAAAAGTCAACTGTATAAACATATTTTTGGTGGTATTTTATGTACACAGAATACCTGATTTTTATATTTTACATTTTTTATGAATTTTAAATTAGAAAAAAAATAAAATCAAATAAAATTTAAGTAAATATATACGACTTAATCTAATTTTTGTATTTTAAATAATTAAGAAAATAAAGAAATAAAAGACATGTGATTTATGTCCAAACTATATATACAAACTTAGAAGAATTCGTTTTCCTTGACTTTAGTTCATTTTAGATTTGGGTTTTTGCACACTTTATTAAAACATAAATCAAAGAAAATAAATAAAAAAGAAATAAAATAAAAAGAGTTAATTTTGTACATTAAATAATAAGATCAAAATCAGTCAAAATGTACAATATACAACGAGGGCCCAAAACTCAAGGTTCACATATGAACTCCGTTTATTTTGAATTTGATCTTGATTTGTAGATAATTGAATATACATATATTCAAAGTGAGTAGGGGTTCATAGGAGACTGTATGCGAGAGATATTGGACTTTGTGGCCTTCTGTCTCAAAACTAGGGTTTGACTTTATTTGACAAATATACATGTTCGTATTTTTCTAATATTTTTTCTTTATTAAGGTTAGTAATATGTACACAACGGAGTTGATTTTACTTTATTTGAAGTCAGTTAAAAATAATTAAAAATAGAGGAAGTTGTATTAATATATGAGCGATAATATACACAAATTTTGGCTTCTTGTTTATGCAATTATGATTGCTAAAATATGAATATTATTTACACATGCATCGATGCTAATAATGAAATACAAATGATTAAATGTAATTATTTACTTGAGAACAAAACTTTATTTTCAACTTTTAGAGTGATGAATCACAGATTCATAAATAACATAACAAAGTCACCTTTCGAAAAGATGAATTGGACATTCGTCATTTTGCTGAACAAAATCCAATTTTTAGAAATTATAGGTGCCTATAGAAAAGCCATGTTTTGAAAAGGCATCTTCATCACAATTTTGCAATTTCAAAGATAAGCGACCATCAAAATTTCCCAAAACAAATCCCCTATTTATCATCCAAACAAGACCTTAAACAAAGCAATGTACAAAGGAGGGAAGAAACAAAATAATAATAATAAGAATAATTAAAAATTGGGCAACCGAACCTGGGAAGTGGTTTGCCTTCAGCCTTCCCCACATGCTCTCCCCCGCTAACAATCCGCAACAAAGTCCAACTCCACGCTCCCCAAGCCATCTCACAATCACCTCCCCCACTCTCCACGTTCCCCAATACCTGGAATTAGCAACATCTTATTAGTAAAGCAAAACAAATCAAAGTGTGGGAAAGCAGAGCAGAGGAAGGCGTGGATCGGAGCCCCACAAAGCAATAATGGAGTGACCACACACGCCCTCCCATGCAATCCTCTCCCGTTCTCACCTCCTCCGCTTCCCCTTCTGCATACGCGGTCTCCCCCTCGTTCACGAAGATCGGATTAATTTCCCTGTGCCCTACCGCGATCTGCTACGGCGGAATTGCGCTATCCGCGGGTGTTTCAATCGCGTTTTTTTTGGTTTCATTGTGATGCAACACAAAATTGATAAATAAGGTCTCAGTTTTATTAGAGTCTAATTTTATTCACGTTTATTTGAGTCGTTGCAATTTTATTTAAATAAAAGAGATCGCATGTGATCTTCAAAATTAGTTAGTCAATTTTAAATTTGAATTTCGACTTTGAATTAGAGTCAAATTAGGTTAGAGGTAGATTTGAATTTTGATTCAAATCAATTAGAGTCAATTAGGATCGGGTGGGATTTTAAATTTGATTCACTTTCTATTTTTGTAATTCCACCCCTCCTATATAAAGGGGTTGGTAACTTGGTAGTCTATTGGAAAAACAAGACAGATTATAAGAAAATCGAGTTTATCTCATTATCTCTCTTTCGTTATTTCTCTCCCTCAACGTGGTCTCACGATTCATCTCCAAAACCCCGCGTAGCCGACACGTTTTCTCCTTCTCCCTCCCCTCTATAAATTTCTTCTACCAAAAATTATATTCTTCCGCTGTTGGATTTTTTCGTTTGCATCAAATTGATTTGGTTAATTGGGGATTTTGGAGGTGGGAGTGTGGATTTTGATTGCGTTTAAGTGAGATTATGTGATGTATCTGGTTCGTCGGAATCGGAGTCAGCTGCTGAAGCTCGACTCCTCTTCGAATTTACTATGGGGTTTTCATTTATCGCTCGTTAATGCGGAGAAGTGATATCTGAAATGGTGTGTTGGTTTGCCTTGAATCTTAACCCGATTGACCTCGATTTGACCTCTGCTTTAGGTGGTATTAAAGTCGCCGCCCTATGGAGACGAGTTTTTCTTTTGGATTTTTGTATGCGGATTCGTTCATACCGGGAGTCGCTATATAAGCTTCTTATCTGCTAGATACGGTAGTGGGATAATCCTACGCAATTTCTTTTCTCTGCGTAGTGCCACGGTGTATCACGGTTGCGGGTGAAACTTGTAAATCTTATTGTTTATGCATTGATTGAGGTCTGTCTTGGTTATACGTGCCTTATTGTTGGAGTACTTGTAGGGGCTTTTTGTACTTTACTTTGGTTTGCTCCTTGGAGATTCTTGGCTTACCGAGAATCGGTGTAATGAGAAATCTAAAGTAGTCCTGGAGCGTAATCTTCGCCAGTTGGTTGTCATGGTTTTACATCATTCTGGATTTTACCCGTTTTAAACTTTTAGAGGACATTGATTCTGTTGAATCAAATACAAGCAGGAATTTTACAGGTTTTCTTGCCCTTGTTGCATAACTTCAGCTCTATTTCCTTTTTTGGGTTTTTGTTTCAGGGCTCTTATATACACGATGGGAGTGCTTTAGATGAGGTGCGAATTGCATCGGCAAAGTGGGAACTGGAATTCGAGTTTTCGCTTGAAAGGATTCTGCGACTGAAATGGAAGAGGGGGATGCAAATCAAGAGCATTTCTCGGCAAACCCTTTTGCTGTTTCCAGTGGGCATTCTCCATCTTCAAGTCTTAGCCCGGATTCCCCATCTAGTAGGAGTGAACATGCTACAGCAGCAACTCCTGTTAGTGAGAATACATTTATTAGGTTGAACCACCTTGATATCCATGGCGATGATGCAGCCTCGCAGGGAGACACTACGTAAGTTATTTCTTGTGTAGCTACTTTCATTATCGTTCAATTAAGATTTGTATGTATGTTGTAAGTAGTGGAATGCTAAATGGTGCTTTGTTCCTAGTTGTACACTGTGGAAACAAAACTCTTACTCCATTAGTCTCAGGAAGGACTGCCAAGTACATAAAGCATGAAAATTCACGTGCCCTGAAACTTTAAATGTCTAGGTACATATGTTTGTAAAATTTACAGAGTTAGCTTACCACATGGTGCATCCTCTTTTTTTTACCTACTAGTGCATGGTAAACGAAAGTGGGTAAATGCACTTATTTTCTCTGCTCACATATAATCATAGAGGACAAAGGCAAATATTTAATGTGTAATCTGACACAATCTAGATCAAATACTATGCAAAGAAGTAGGGGAAAAGATAGGACGATGATGTAATTTGAAATTTTGAATTACTCCTATAAAACAAAGATCTATCCATCTATGTTATCCCATTATTTTTTTTTGAAAAGTCAGAGGATGATCATTAGGGGTTAATGGTAATCCATATATTTCATTAATGTTAATAAAAGAGGGCTGTGTAAATAGTTGCATCTCCCTTTTCCCACTATAATAGCGAGACACACATTGGATCACATTCTCCATCATTCTCTTTATTTGGCACCAGCAATGTGACCAAAAGCCACTGCTCCATGATGTGGGACTAAGCAAGTCTCGTCCTCGAGACTCGAGTCAAGGTTAATAGGTATCTTGTTTGGATTTAATATGGTCATAAAAACCTCAAAGGGTTTTGAACCCATAAAAACCTCAAAGAGAAAACAAGCCATATATTTATAATGTATTTAATTACAAAATCTTGTTTTGATGATTACATCAGAAAAGCTACGGGTATCGTGCCCGCATGTCGGCTTCAGTCTCCCATGTCGCTTCCTTGACGCCGTGTCGGTGCCACAAAACCTTGACCAATGAAATCTCTTTGCTGCGAAGCTTCTTCACGGCACGGTCAAGTATCTGGACAGGCTTCTCCTCATAGGTCAGATCCGGCTCTACATCGAGATTCTCGTAACTGATGATGTGGCGAGGGTCATGGACATACTTCCTCAGATTGGATATGTGGAAAACATCATGAATAGCTGAAAGATGTGGAGGAAGGGCTACTCGGTATGTCACTTTCCCCACTCTAGCCAGAATCTCAAAAGGTCCAACATATCGCGGCGCCAATTTGCCACGAACACCGAATCTCTGCACTCCCTTCATGGGAGATACTCGCAAAAATACCCAATCTCCAACCTATAATCGATAGGAGTGTCATTAATATGAGAGTAATTTGGACATATATATATATGTCATAGATGAAGAAGAAATAATTAGATTACCTGGAACTCTAAGTCTCTCCTCCGACGATCCGCATAGCTCTTCTGGCGGCTTTGTGCCGTCAGAAGCCTCCGCCTCACAAGATTAACAGCTCTCGCAGTCTCCTCCAAGAGGTCCACGGAATATAAAGCATGATCACCTACCTCACGCCAACTGAGAGGTGTGAGGCATCTCCGCCCGTATAGGGCCTCGAATGGTGCCATGCCAATACTGGAGTGATAGCTGTTGTTGTACGTGAATTCCACCAAAGGCAAATGGTCCTTCCAGGACCCTTTCCACTCCAAAGTGCATGCGCGAAGTAGATCCTCAAGTGTCTGAATGGTGCGCTCACTTTGCCCGTCTGTCTGCGGATGATAAGCAGAACTCATCCTCAGCTCTGTCTGTAGTGCTGACATAAACTGGTGCCAATAATGAGATGTAAATCTCGAATCTCTGTCAGACACCACCTCTCGTGGTATACCATGCAGCCTGATAATGTTCTGCACATAGAGCTTGGCTAATCTGGATGGAGTATAAGTCGTGTGGACAGGTATGAAATGGGCTGACTTGGTCAACCTATCAACAACGACCCATATAGAATCATGGCCACCTGGCGTCTTTGGCAATCCTGTGACAAAATCCATAGAAATGCTCTCCCATTTCCACTCGGGAATGGGGAGAGACTGCAGTAATCCTGGCGGTCTCCTGTGCTCGGCCTTGACCATCTGACAGGTCATGCATCTGCTAACATGTAGCGCCACATCGCGCTTCATCCCATCCCACCAGAAATGACGACGCAGATCACGGTACATCTTCGTACTGCCTGGATGGATAGATAACCGTGAACTGTGTGCCTCATCGAGAATGTCTCTGCGAAGCTGCTCATCATTGGGTACAACTACCCGTCCTGCCTTCCATAAAATAGACTCCATTACAACAAAGTCATCAAATTCGTCCTTGACGGCGCGCATGTATCTATCTTGGATCCAAGGATCGGTCTTCTGGCCTTCTACAATACGATCCCAAAGACTGCTGTATCGTGGAGGTACAGCGGTAGAAATGGATGCGCTCTCCTGAGGATGCCAATCACTCAAAGCTGCAAGTGTATCCCACGTGTATAGCCAGTTTGCCGTACCCTCTGCATGTGCTCTCCTGCTAAGTGCATCAGCCACCACGTTTCCCTTACCGGGATGGTAAGAGATCGTGCAATCATAATCCTTCAGCAGCTCGAGCCATCTACGCTGCCTCATGTTCAGCTCCTTCTGATCAAAGATGTACTTCAGACTCTTGTGGTCTGTGAAAATCTCGAAGTTCACCCCATATAGATAGTGGCGCCAGATCTTCAAGGCGAAGACAACTGCCGCCAACTCCAAGTCATGTGTGGGGTAGTTCTGTTCGTGCGGTCTCAACTGTCGTGATGCGTAAGCAATCACCTGTCCTCTCTGCATCAACACTGCTCCTAGACCTTCTCCAGATGCATCTGTGTAAACTGCATAATCCTGAGTGCCTGAAGGAAGAGCAAGAATAGGCGCTGTAGTCAACCTCTCCTTCAGTGTCTGGAAGGCCTGCTCACATGAATCGTCCCAAATGAATGGAACTCCCTTCTGCGTCAATCGTGTCAATGCACGGACGATGCGTGAAAATCCGCTGACAAAGCGTCTGTAATAGCCCGCTAATCCGAGGAAGCTCCGAATCTGAGTGACTGTCTTGGGCTGCTCCCAAGACATAACTGCATCTATCTTCGCAGGATCAACTGCAATGCCTGCTCCAGAAATGATATGCCCGAGAAATGAGACCTGGGATAACCAGAACTCACACTTGCTCAACTTGGCATATAGCTTGTGCTCTCGTAGTGTATCTAAGACGATCCGTAGATCATTCGCATGATCCCATTCATTCCGTGAATAGATGAGCACATCATCGATGAACACCACTACAAACTTGTCCAAGTATGGACGGAAGATACGGTTCATCATATCCATGAAAGCCGCAGGTGCATTGGTGAGTCCAAACGGCATCACCACAAACTCATAGTGTCCATAGCGAGTCCTGAAGGCTGTCTTCGGAATGTCCGACTCGCGAATCCTCAGCTGATGGTAACCTGAGCGAAGATCGATCTTCGAGAAAACCGAAGATCCCTGGAGTTGGTCAAACAAATCATCGATACGTGGCAAGGGATAACGGTTCTTCACCGTTCTCTTGTTCAGCTGCCTGTAATCGCTGCATAGTCTCATGGATCCATCCTTCTTCTTGACAAATAGAACCGGAGCACCCCAAGGTGAAGTGCTCGGCCTCACGAATCCCAAGTCAAGCAACTCCTGCAACTGCACCTTCAGCTCCCTCAACTCGGCTGGTGCCATGCGATATGGTGCCATCGAGATCGGCTGTGTATCTGGCAACAATGTGATCTCGAACTCAATCTCCCTCTCAGGAGGTAGCCCTGGTAGCTCATCAGGAAATACGTCCGGGTATTCTGAGACTACTCGGATGTCCTGTATCATCGGCTCCTGATCAGACACCTCCCGAACAAAAGCAAGATATGAATCGCAACCCTGATCAACAAGTCGCTGGGCTCGCAATACTGAAATGTACTCCATGGTGGAGTCATGTGTAGTACCCTCAAACGTGAACTCGGGTAGATCTGGAATCCTGAAGACAACCGTCTTCCTAAAGCAATCAACAAGTGCATGATGAGTGGATAGCCAATCCATGCCTAAAATCAAATCGAACTCATCAAGCTGTAGGAGTAGACAGTCTGCGATCATCTCGTAATCGCCAATCAGTACGGGTAAGTGCCTGACTATCAGAGATATGACAAATAACTGGCCACCTGGCCCTCGGATGTGATATGGAGACGATAGCGTCTCTGCAACTCTATCTAAAGAAACAAGCAACCTCGAAGCAAGGAAAGAGTGTGTCGCGCCGGAATCAAATAAAACATGGAAAGGTCGGCCCAAGACTGAGACCATACCTTTCACTACAGTAGCGGCTGAACGTGCCTGCTCCTCAGTGACTGCGTGTAACTGCCCTTGCCTGGCTGATGCAGCACTAGATCCTGCCACACTCTGCGTCTGTCTCGGCTGCTGTCGCCTAAAGCTGGAGTTCCTGCCACGGAAACTCCCTGAACGCTGTGTCTGAGGCTGTGGCTGTGAAGGTTGTGGCTGAGGCTCGCCAGAAGCCTGTGGGCACTGTGCACGGTAGTGTCCCCACTCGTGACATCGGTAACACCGGACTGGTCGAGTAGAGGGAGTAGCTGTGTCCGTGCTCCGAGCTGGTCCTGCAGGTGGTCTATCTGCTCGCTGCGACCCAGATGGTCGAGTGGACTCTGTACCTCTTCTGGCAAGTGCTCCTCATAGAGTAGTCGATGGAGAAGAGCGAGCACTGCCAGAGAATGTCGAACCTGTAGGTCGGAACCGTCTGGCTGACCTCTGCTGCTGAAATGGTCGACGTATCGGCCCAAAATATCGCCGCGGTCTAGGCGGTGCTCCAGACGAGCTCTCGTAACGTCTCCCTCTGATGTCCTCGAACTTCTCCGCAGCATCGGTAGCCTCGGAGATAGAAGTGATGTGTAGTCCAGCCAACTTCTCCTGTACTTCCTCTCGCATGCCACCAATGAACTTTTCCAGATTCTCTTCTGGAAATGCGCCAGCTGCTCGTGTATGTCGTGACAACTCTGTGTATCTGATAAAGTAATCCCGGGCTGTCATCTGTCCCTGACGAAGCTCTGCAAACAGTCGGCGCTGGGACTCCTTCCACTTCGCAGAAAAGAAGTGGGCTCTGAACCTCGTCACAAAATCGTTCCAAGTAGGCTCTCGGCCTAACTCGGACACTACGGCCTCCCACCATCGCTCGGCGAAGTCTATCAGTGAATACTCTATGAAAGATAGCCACGTGTTTCGTAGCGCCTGAATCGCCCTGAGCACCTTCATCTCTCTTCAGCCACTGCTCAGCGTCGTCTGGTGGACCTGTGCCCTCAAACAAGGGTATATTGGCCCGCTGAAAAGAAGTGAAGACTGACTGGTGCCTGTGAATGGCTGCATAATCGTGTGTATCCTCATCAGCAAGGTCAACAGGGTCCTGCTCCCTGTCTAAGTCTGCATCCTCCTCAGCTCCCTGCTCTGGAATGTCCTCTAGCGGATCATCAGGATGAGGCTGCTCCACCTCAACGGACTGGTACTGGTCTTGTCGTATCCCATCCTGGGATGGATAGTACGTGAAATCTGACAGGTCCTCAAACCTCATCTCCATGTCCGTCTGCCTATCGGCAATCTCAGTCTGCTGGGCCAATATCTGCTCCTGCTGGCCTCTCATAGCAGCCTGCTGCTGCTGAAGATCGGTAAGTGCGCTCAGTATGTGTGCCAGCTGATCAGAAGTATCCTGACCTGGTCGAGATGCCATGGCTCTGCATGAGAACCATAATTAGTCATAAGGATGTCCTAGACAGATATTTATCATAAATGCTTTTCTCTTCTTGGGATATAAGATGAAAATTAATGAAATTGGTGACATCTGTGGTCATTGAATATGAATGTCATATTTCCCTTCTCGAACTCACGACAAGTCGGTAGACTGTCGCTATTCGAGATCTTAATGCGATCGGAATTGTAATATCGCGAATGTGCGTATCGGGGTACCACTGCTCTGATACCAAACTGTAAACCCCTCAGGATCCGGGTACCCGTTTACGCGCAATTCGCAAGATATCATTCATGATTAATCGCACAAGTCGCAAAAATACAGGGAAATTTTTTTTCGCAACTATGACATTCATTCTCAATACATGACCACAAGTAAAAGAGACAATATGACACCAAAATTCTTTTCATTAATATTCATATCCATTTACAACATGTACAAGCATATTCCATGTTACAACATATATCCCAAAATGTGATACAAAAGAGATAACATTTACATCATTATCTGGACAAAAACTGAGACAAAGTAATTCATACCGTCGGGTATAAACTCTGTCTCCAGGAAGCATGTATAGCTACTAGACCGCAGGCTGTTTGCCTGCCAAACATGTTTGGAAAGAAAAGGCGTCAGCGGTTGCTGGTACCTCCCAAAAACTTATATAAAATAACATGCATTTATGATTTACAAAAGAAAGCAAGTAGAGAGGCAAGAACAACTCAAATTAAACTTTATTTCTACTTTGCAATAAAAAAGGTTTTTCAGGCTACTTGTAAGCATCTCAAATGTTTGTCCCATACCCCAACATTTCCCACATGTGACATATTTTATAGTACTTGAGTATTCATGAGTATCTGAGTGTAAGCACATATCTATTCAGAAATCACGTTGTTGAGTGATAATGGAAAAGTTATGATTGGAAAGATCTATTAATTTATTTAAATCATTGGGTAGAGAGAATGGTCATTTCCTACTAACCCTAACTGTTGATCGTAACTTCTCAACTCTTAATTCCAATGTTTCAGATACAACTCCAGATGGTGTAGATGCGGATATGGATGATCTAGATGTAGAATCGCCATGTCTGTTGGCGAAGTAACTCAAGCGGTGAAGAAGCCTACAAATGGCTCTTCCGTCTCGCCCTCTAATTGGAAGCGCGGTCCAATAGAGGGATAGGTCTATTCTCCAACTACGCCACTGAGACGGGTGAGAGAGACTCCCTAGAAAAGTCGCTCTAGAGAAAACAACCCGACTAGTACGGGCAACCGAGCTCGTACGTAAAGCTGAAAAACCAGGATCCCCCGCCTGGGCATCCTAAAACAGGGTCAGCGGAACTGGTCCAAAGTCTGGATCCCAACGAGGCGTAAAAACACTGCGAGCTCGCGTAAAACCGAAAAGGGACTGGAATCCTAGACCCGCGCACTTGGCGGCCGCTGCCCAAACTGGGCTTCCTTTCCTCCGCCCAGGTGAGGGTCACCGCGCCCTCGCACAATCATGGTAAAGATCACCATGACTGGCACAATTAATCATCAACCATCAATGATTCATAACCACTAAGTATTGGATTCTCTTTGGAGGGAAAATGGTTAACTTTCTTAAGGTGCTAAGATAAGGAACAGTCAACATGCTGGTGAATCTCATTGATCTTATGTATCAACCTACCATATATATAAAACTATGGTTCTGATCATCAAAACCTCTCCATTTCTTATAAAAAAACGCTTTATATGCTTCTCAGCATTCTTGATGAAGTTGATGGACATGAATTACAAGAGTAAGAGATGTAGCTGTGTTAGGGTTCAAGTGTTATACGGATGGAGTGTTTCCAGCATTCATTTGATTTAAGATATTCGGTCTATATTCCTCATAATTAATGATTTTCATATTAGGATAAAACAAATCTTTATGAAAGATGAAGATGACTGTATTTTATTGATCCTCCCTAATCCTCTAAAAGTTGATGATTGAAGGTTTTACAACATCTTTTCCAATACAAAGGTAGCAACCAACATAATTGTTGTGCTGTTCCTGTTATCATTCAAAATGATTGGCTTACATTACTAGATTTATGGAAAAAGGAAAATCATAACATAATTAAAATACTACTATGGTGAAATTGCAGTACTATTAGAGTTTAGATTGATAAAGGTTTCCTACTCATGTACAATCATCCGATAATATCATGAAAAGATTACTACATCATGACATCGAGAGGCCATTGACAAATTCTAATTACCAGCAACCACGAGGTAATAATGACCAATTACTAATCATCAAGAGTGTTGTAGTGGAGGCAATAACATGGAGTATTTGGCTACAGCTCAAGTATAAGAGCACTAGTTCAATCTCAGTAGCTTCAGAAAGTAGCTAATAATTATACACTGAAATCATGCAACTGTGACCCAAAAGTTGGTCAAAATCAGCAACACATATCACTTAATAGAATATGCTTCAGAGAAGATGTTAAATGATAATTATATAATGAAAACATGCAACTGTGACCTAATCATTGGTCAAAATCTATAATACCTTTCACCTAATAAGTTCTGCTTAAGAAAAAGTATAAATTATAATTTCTATACTGAAAACATACTACTGTGATCCGATGATTAGTCATAATCCGCAATGCATATCACCAATTAAAACCTATTGATAACTTGGATAAGATCTAGTACTTCATAATTGACAAGTCACGCAAGTTAATCAAGATATGCAATAGTTACCGGGCTGTGATTATAGGTGAACACCTTATTCTCTAGTTGAGTAACGAGTATAATATTGAGGCCTGGAGTTTTAAGCAAATGAATTATATAATCTACCAATGTAGTATAGGATTTCTCCACTAAGATTTCATGATTTGTTATGCATTTTGATTAGGAATTAGATGTAGATTCTACATGCATGGCAGCAAAGAAGAGGGCAAGGAATGTACCCTTTGATCTTCAAGTTTGAAGGGGATGAGTTGCATGCAGGAGGACTGAAATGGAGCAGCAGTGATGGCTGCAAATGCTCCAGCAGAAAGTGGAGATGGGCTGCAGCAGGAGGTTCCAAGAGCACCTGGAGATCAATCTAAGTCTTCCAATTTGGAAGGGATGATGCTTGCATGCAGTAGGAGGCTTCTTGGCAGCAGTTGTAGCAGAGGTTGCAGTGCTGGAGCAGCAGTATCTCCAGAAAGGGCATGTAGCTCCAGCTATTCAAGAGAATGGCACCAGATTTTTTTGGCTCTCCAGAGGGTTTTCTGGCTGTTGGAAAGTAGAAGAACAGCTGCTTCTCAAGCAGCTATAACTGGAACCAAGGGAACTTGTGAGAGAATAAGAAGGACGAAGGGGAATAGGGCTCTCTCGTTGGGAAGATTTAAGAGAAAGGAGGGAGAATAAGATGGATATGAGAAGAGGGGTGGTGATATTTATAGTCAAAAGAAGGGTTTCTTTTGTTGACAAGTGGAAAGAAGGTTGGACCAAATGGAAAAAAAAGAGAAAAGACTGTATACGGCTGTCCTGGTTCTGCTACTGTAGCAGAGAGAAAATTTTATTTTATTTCTTTATTAAACATACTTTAAAAATCTACCGGACGCGCACCTCGGGCGTCCGTTTTTGACGCGAAATATCTTGATTTGACCGTCTCGGAACGACGATTAATATGAGTATAATATTGATATATTTTCGGTTGGGTTTTGAACCCCCGAAATTTTCGGATACGGATTTTGTTTAAGGTTTAAATTTTACGATTTAAAAATATCAAACGACCCCCGATTGACGAACGGTCGATTCCGTTGGTCTTGTATCGTCGAATCGGATCTAATGACGGTCTCGGTTTGTTTCGCGGTTTCCGAATTTGCGTCGCGGCTTTTCACGGCGCGCGTTACGGATTGACCGATTTTTGGTCGATTTCTCCCGAACAACTTTTGATTCACGATTAATTGATCGGTTTAAGTTGTTTAGTATTGCCCGATAACGTTTTTGGGTTCATCAGACCCAAAATCGGACGACTTCGGGTTTGATTGGAAACCGGATGCTACAAAGCATAACCCACCAAAGACAACAACCTTTGATTCGGGCATCTTGGAGCATGACTGCAATCTGATCTGGGGCCTCAAGGTCCCACTCAAGCTGGAGATTTTTCTATCGCTGCACAAGCGGGAGCGGGTTGACACCAATGTCAGAAGATCAACATTTGTGTAGGAGGATGGCACCACTTGCTCCGTGTGCAAAAAAGTGTTAACGAGGACCTAGGCCAACTTTTCTACTCTCGTACTTGCATTCGAGAAGTTTAGGCTGCTGCGAATATACACTGGGTTGATCTCTCCTCCCACACCGGCTTCTGGAATGCGCTGGTGGCTAACCAATTCAAGTCCACAGAGGAGCTCCTACTCCCTATTACCACCATTTGGGCGATATGGATGTCTCGTAATGGAGTTATCTTCCGTTCAGATATAATGTAGCTCTTCTTGGTAGATCTCTTCTCAGGACCTAGTTGCTGTAAATCCTTACTTATTTTATTAATATATATGGGGTGGACACCTCCGGAGTGCTTCCTCTTTTTTATATTAAAAAAAGTAAATGAGAGTTTGGTAGGACGAGGTAACGCAGTACGATGGACATTGAATCCATAAATGCGATGTACAAATGGCCTCACTACCACCCCATACTCTATCTACCCATTTCAACAAAAGCGTACTATTCATCATCTCTAGCCTAGGAATGCTAAGGCCTCCATCCTCCTTGGAAAGCATGGCTAACTGTAGTCTACTAGATGGACCCCTCTAGTGCTCTGAGAGGCAGATTCTCAAAAATATCTCCTCATAATCATCTCCAGCCAACGACGAATCCTATTGGTAGAAGTCTGGATGACATAAAAAATCAGGATAGCCGCAAGGACCGCCTTAACCAGGACCAAACGCCTCCCCCCAATCGAGACAAACACGAAGCCTTCCAACCAAACATGTTAACCAATTTGCTAAGCAGAGTCTGCCACAACTCAGTTGTCCCCACATACTATAATGGTGTAGTGCCGATGGATGGGCCCAACACCACCCACATTCCAGCACCTTTGTTTCCGTCAACCCAAGATGAACGGAATCAAACTTCTTTCTATCAATCTTCATCCCTGAGAGTTCACAAAAATTGTATAGCATAGTAGCCATGCCCTTTGCCTCATGATACCACTTTCTATGAAGTTGTGTCATCAACATATTGAAGGATGGAGATTTAGATATCCCCGATCACATAGCCAATCGAAAAACCCTGACTAATCCCATGGTCAATCATGTGAGGGAGAACAGTCACAACCAAAATAAACAAGAGTGGTGCTGGTGGACATCCTTGTCGAACTTCTTGCTTTAGCTGAAAGAACACACCATGGGGTCTTCCATTCACCAAAATCGAGTAGGAAATTGTCGTAATGCATCTCTTCATTTTGAGAGATCCACAAGTCTGGGAAACCATGTCAGACTAGAGCGATCACAAAAAACACCAGTTAACACTATCATATGCCTTGGAGAAATCAATCTTCCATATCAAACCTCTAGTCTGTCGCCTCTTTCAAATTGCTAAAATCTTGGTGACTGTAGTCAAGCTATCTCCAATCTGTCGTTCTAGGATAAAGGATGATTGCATAGTAAGATAATGCCATCCAGAGCCACCCTGATTGCGAGGACTTCAGCCATGTGCTAGTAAATGGCATTGGAGAAAGTGATGGGGGTGAAAATCCCCACTTTAACTTCTTAGGCAACCGCAACAAATGTGCATTGTTAATACGATCAAACCCCACATTTCCCTGAATGAACTCATTCATCATGGCCATAAGATCATCACACACAACACCCCCGAATTCATGATAGAAGACAACCGAAAGCCAAGGTTCAGAAAGTCGTTATGTGGTACTCGTTAGGTCAGGCGGTCTGAAGTGAATAAGCGAATATGCAGAAGTATATGTGAATTATGCGGTTTGTATTTTTTTATTCAAAATAATTAAAGATATAGTAAAACATTCAAACATTAAAAATATATATTTCAACAAAACTATTGGGAAAAATGAATAACTTGTTTATTCTAGAAACCCTAGGCTCTCTTATATAGAGGAGAGACCTATGGGTAAATTACATGAAAGAGACATAAAGAAATAAAATAGGCGACAAGGTATATAGAAGCATATAAATATCTCTACACTCCCCCGCAAGATGGAGCATAGATATCAATCATGCTCAGCTTGGACGAACACTTCTGAAATGGCTCCCGAAGTAATAACTTGGTAAAGACATTTGCTGTTTGCTCTCCTGAATTGGCATGAGAGGTAGAGATCAAACCCCTTTGGATCATATCTCTGGTATAATGACAATCTAACTCAATTTGTATAGTTCGCTCATGGAATGCAGGATTGTTTGGAATGAATAGAGCATCCTGATTATCACATTGTAGTTGCATGGGTAGAGGAACATCTTCATGTAAATCTGCTAGTACTGCTCGAACCCACATCATTTCCGTACTTGCTTGTGCCATAGCTCTATACTCTGATTCGACACTTGATCTAGTCACAACAGTTTGTTTCTTGCTTGTCCAAGAAACAAGAGAACTACCAATAAATATTGCAAAGCATGTTGTGGACTTCATATCCTTAGGACATCCTGCATAGTCAGCATCAACGCATGCATATACCTTGAGAGTTGTTCCTTTCTTGAAGATTAATCCTACACATGGAGAAGACTTTAGATATCTTAATATCATGTATATATATTATCCATATGTACTTCTCGCGGTTTTTCCATGAACTGACTCACTCGACTTACTGCAAATGCGATATCCGATCTGGTAATAGTAACATACAAGAGCTATCCCAAAATCTCTCTGTATCTCCTCTTATCCACTTCATTTGTATCATCATCGTATAATTTCATGCTAGGATCCACAGGAGTCGTTGAGTTTCAACACGTAATCATCCCTATCTCAACAAGAATGTCTGTAGCATATTTTCTTTGGGCCATTACCAGACCCTGCCCATTTCTACCAAATTCCAACCCTAAGAAGTACCTTAGGGTGCCCAGATCCTTAGTCATAATCTGACGGCCTAGAAATTCTTTTATCATCTTTATCCTCTGCATATCATCTCCTGTAACAAGAACATCATCAACATAGACCATTATGATAACTGTACCTCTAGGTGACCTCTGCACAAAAAGTGAATGGTCTGCATTAGACCTATTGAAACCTTGGTTCTCAATCAAATTCGAGAGCTTCTGAAACCACACTCTTGGACTTTGTTTAAGACCATATATAGCCTTATGGAGTCTACAGACCTGCGTACACTCCCCCTCAGCAGCAAACCCAGGTGGCTGCTGCATGTAGACTTCCTCCTGTAAATCTCCATGTAAAATGCATTTTTAACATCCGTATGAAATAAAGGCTAATCACGTACCACCACCACTGAAAGTTGGATACGTAATGTAGAGTGACGAGCTACCGGAGAGAAAGTGTCCAAGTAATCCACGCCATAGGTCTGAGTGAAGCCACATGCCACTAACCTTGCCTTGTTGCCATCAAGATTGCCATATGCATGATTTTTAATAGTAAACACCCATTTGCAACTGACGACAGATGCCTCAGGAGGAGCAGATACCAAGCTCCAAGTACCACGGGATTGCAACATGATCATCTCTTCCTCTATGGCTAAGCGCCAGCGACTATCCTTAAATGCTTCTTGGTAATTCTATGGAATCTCCACGACCGATAAGACAAAAACAAATCTCTGAAAGTCCCCTGTTAGACGATGAAAGGAAACCTGAGAAGCAAAGGGGTAAGAGGCACAAGACCGCTTCTGCTTGCGAACAACAATAGGAAGATCCAAGTCAGTAGGAACGTCCAACTGTTGGCTACTTTCCTGCACATCTTTAAACCCATCATTAGAAATTATGTTATCAAAACAAACTTGTGGCGCTTCAGATGACGAGCCATGACTATGAGCAAAAACAGGCCGCCGAGTATAGAATTTTGGCAAAGGTGGAACTATGCGTGACTGGGTAGAAGACGGTAGTGGTGGAGGTGGAGGAGGTGGTGGTATAGGTGAGGCATCAGGCACATGTATAGACGGAGATGGAACCAAGGCCTTAAATGTCGATTTCGGTCACCATTTCGGTACCGACCAAAACAGAATTTCGATGGAATTTCGGTGGAATTTCGACCAAAATTTCCGTCATTTCGGTCATTTTTTGTACTAGGACCCCCATATTTCGGTCATTTCGGTCGAATTTTGATTTCGACTGGATATCGATATTCGAACGAAATTCGACCGAATTTCGTTGAAATTTGAGGCCATGGATCATGGAACTGTGGGAGGAGGCACGTAAACCTCATCATCGGAATTGGACGAATCCAATCCATCGCTTGTAGGAGAGAAAAACATCACAGACTCAAAAAATGTGACATCAGCACTAATATAATATTTTTGCGTAATGGATCATAAAATCGATATCCCTTCTGTGTTTTGGAGTATCCTACAAAGACACATTTGATAGGCCTAGGAGAGAGCTTATCAAGACTTGGAGCCGTTTGGTGTACAAAAGCAACCGAACCAAAGACACGAGGGGTGAGGGAGAATAGCTCCTTATCAGGAAAAACAATGGAAAAAGGGGTCTTCTCTCCCAAGACAGACGAGGGCATGCGATTAACCAGATAGCACACCGTAAAAACAACATCACCCCAAAATGAATGTAGGGCACGACTCTGAATAAGGAGTGTCCAAGTGATATCAAGTAAATGACGATGCTTTCTCTGCTACACCATTCTGCTGAGATTTGTAGGGACTTGTTGTTTGATGAATAGTGCCACAGGATGATAAGAGATGGATAGATGATGAGTGCAGAATTCCAAGGCGTTATCAGTTCTCACAAATTTAACAGATGAAGAGAAACCATTCTGGACTTCATTGATAAAAATTTTGATCATATCCTCGGCTTCAGATTTATTTTTCAATAAGAAAACCCGTGACAAACGAGAGAAATCATCAACTGCAACAAGATAAAACCGATGCCCCTAATGATCAGGAACACGACTAGGACCTCAAATGTCAACATGAAACAACTCAAACGGGGAGCAACTGCTCCGACTCTGACGACTAGGGAAAGGCGAACGATGATGCTTCCCCAACTGACACGCCTCGCACTGGAATGTAGATCCTAGAGAAATCTACGGCAAAATATGACTCATCTTCTGGAGAGGGAGATGACCAAAACGTAGATGCCAAGTGAAAGGAGAGACTGGTCCTGACGAGATAGAATCATAGAGGTCACATCTGTATATGGAGTTTGGACCAGTCGATAGAGACCACCCTGCTCATGACCACAACCAATCACCTTGCCCGTAAGAATGTCCTGGAAAATAAGAGATGATGGGTCAAATATAGCTCGACAATGCAAATCCTTCGTAATCTGACTGATAGATAGCAAATTCATAGTAAAATCAGGGGCATGTAACACGTTCTGCTGGCGCATTGAGGGTGTTAGGGTAATCTCTCCTTGACATGCGATCGGGGAATGAGTCCCATCGGATATCACTACAGTTCTTCTTGGAGAAACCTGTTTGTAGGCTGTAAGCTGTCCTTTATATCCACATAAATGGTGTGTTGCCCAGAGTCCATATTCCACTCTGGAGTCTGAAATCCCTAACATGATGTAAAAGCAAAAGTGCTACCTGAGGTGCTTGCCGTAGTAGAAGTACCAACGGAGGCGGAAGCTGCACATTGGAATGGCCTCCAACAGATGATGAAGGGGGCATGATGTCATGCAATCTGGCCACTAGATCATCAAACCTCGCATCTGAAGTAGATGCGGCGGGTGACTCGACCTGCTCTACTACATGAGATGATGCTGGGAAACCTTGCTTAGAGTAGTATATCTCCTCAGTATGACCTAGGCGATGGAAAAACATACAGGACTGACGGAGGCGTCCTCCTCTACCACGAGGTCCACGTCCACGAGAGAAAGAAGAATCTCCTCTACCCCGAGAGGCTTCCATAGCTGAAGATGTTTGAATGGAGATAGTAGATGTCTGCTGAGCCTGCGGAAATCTTCCTCCATGAGAGGAATACTAACATCTGCAAGGATCTGGGAGCGAGCAACATCCTATTTAGAATACAAGGCTGCTAGGAATTCAGCGACCATAGTTGCATTCCGACATGTCTTTGCTGTTCCGGAGTGGCTGTGAGTGGCATGAAGCTGTGAAGCTTCTCAAACATCCCATGCAAGGTTGTGTACATGGAATAGAGAGGTTGGCCATTCTGTTTGATAGTGAAGATGTCATGCTGAAGCTGAAGTATCTTAGTTTCATTCCTCACATGTGAATATGTAGCTGTGAGGATGTCCCACAGAGCCTCAGCAGTAGGCTGATGTAACACGTCATTGGCGATCTCTGTCGTCAATGTCTCTGAAAGCCAAACTTTGGCATATGCATCATCCGCCTCCCAAGAGGCGTTCATCCCAGTCTTCTACCGGTTCTTCATCAATAAGAATATGATTCTTACCGCTCAACTTCATGAGACTCATAAACTGCATTGCCCAGAGTTCATAGTTCGTCCCGTCCATCTTGACAATAGGCGGTGGACCTCTGAATGCGCTAGTTGAGGGAACATCGATTTTACTTTCTGACATGATGCCGATAGATGAAGACTAGGAATGATAGACGTCTGAAAAGTAATCGTCTACATGGACATGTGGGGATGTGGTTGCGCGTGTAGACTCAAGACGCAACCAACCCCATCAACAAGATGAAGAACGCGGGAGTGCTCCCTCTAGATCATGCCCCGACACACGTAGGAGTGCGCTGAAGCGCGTTGGTACACACACAGGAGCACGCCTGGGCCAAGGGCGATAGGCAAGAGCCGCGAGATGCGCACGAGGGCCGAGGGCGATGCACGCGAGCCACGCCGCACGGGGGCGAGAGGCAAGAGGCGCTTTGCGCGAGCCGCGCGAGGGCAGACAAGACCGGGAGCGACGCCACAGGGGCGAGGGCACGGGGCGCGGGGCCGGAGGCGCGGGGGTTGGGAGGTAGGGGCTAGGGTTAGGGCACGAGAGCTCCGGTCTAGGACCGCCGCTCTGATTCCATGTTGCGAAAAATGAAGAACTTGTTTATTCCAGAAACCCTAGTCTCTCTTATATAGAGGAGAGACCTATTGGTAAATTACATGAAAGAGATATAAAGAAATAAAATAGGCGACAAGGTTCATAGAAGCATATAAATACCTCTACAAAAACTAATATAGAGGAAGTATAAAACATAAACCTTTTAGTACGATGTGATTTCAACCAAAGTATTTCCACGAGCATCCATTTATATAAAGAGTTCCTCGTAAAGAATTTGAGAGGTGGGATTAGTTGGGATGTGTACTTTGAAATGAAAAATACAAAAGCAAAAACAATCTTATGAAATGTAATAATAAAAAACAAATTCCAATATAATGATGAACTAATTTTATAGTAAGAGTTTGACATCTTTTAGTTCAAAAATAATAATAGTAACACCATTTGAAGCTTGAAGGCAACATCAATAAAAATCAATTTTAATAAAAGACTCAGAACAAACTACTATAAAATCGATTGAAAATAAAAAATAACTAAATTTAACATTTACAGAAACGATATTTATAGTTTGATGGGAAACCAAATTAAATAAAAAGAAAGAGAATATAAGACTATAAGATCGATTTAACGTCAAAAAAATAACTAAATTTAACATAAATTGTAGCTCAATCTATTGAAAGTCAAAAAATGACTAAATCTAACATTTATTGTAAACTACAATAGCAACCTTTGAAGTTTGAAAACTTTTAGGGCATTAACAGAAACTAAATTAAGCATATGTCTGAGAATAAACTACTATAAAATAAACTACTATAAAATCAATTTAAAGTCAAAAAATAACAAAATTTAATATTTACTGTTATTATAGTAGTAGCATCCGAAACTTGAATGGCAAAAGTAGCTGCTGAAGCTAAAGCCTAAAGTGAGGGTGGTGTCTATCCTAATAGTGACCGAGTATGTGGTCGCGTATGCGGTTTAGTCAGCTGCATACTCTCCAAAATTGCATATACACAGAATATTGTACATGCAGTTCGGAAGGGTCGTCGACTACGCATATGTGGTCGTCGGGCCTGCCATTCTGAACGCTTCGGGCGAAAGCTGTCTGGACTAGGTGCACCATCTGCATTCAAGTCAAGAAGTGCAGCTCTATCCTCCTCACGCTCAAAGCTCCGCTTCAGAGGCAAACTTTAATTCTTCAATATACTGGAAACTCTAGTACCCAACCATCTCCCCATTCTGGGGGGCATTCTCTTGGGGGTCCTATAAAAGGTGGTTGTATCAGCTTGGTCCGTGTCACGAATCACGATTTCCCTCCAAACGTATCTTATCCACAATATTGGAATGGATTTGATTCTGACACTGCCATCACTAGCCATTGTTTGAAAAAATGTAGTATCTGCATCTCCTTATCTTCCCATTTCAGCCTATGTCTTTGCCTCCACTATGTCACCCTCGTTTTGTTATCCTCATAGATAACCTTATGAAACACAACTCGAAAGGTCTTTATAATCTTCAATTTTATCGAGTCTGCTAGCACCCTCCTATGCCATATGGTGGAGATGGAAGCAATTGTCCCACAACTCCTTAAACACACAGGAGATTATGCAAGACAACAATCTTTTGAACCACTTAAGCCGCTGCCAAGCCCCCACAATCGCTTTTTTTTTTAAAAAAATCTGCAATGATTTCTCCAATCCCCTTCTCTGGGAACCAACACCTCTCGAACCTAAACATAGAATGAGGTACCACCCTCCCTCAAGTCCCATAAAATAGGCATGCGTTCGGATTTAAATCTCGACCGTGAGGAAACAAAAGCAAAGGGGAATGCCTTCAATAATCCAATTGAAACAAAGAAATAGTCCAATCTGGACCAAGAACGTGATTTCCTCTAAGTAAAGCAAACATCGGTCGCATTCCGAACCTCTAACTATTAACTATAGATCACTAATCAACTCCGTAAAATCCATCAATCTAGGATCCCGACCACTCCTCAACCGTGGCCGATTATTGAGAGAAGGATAATGTTGAAGTCACTCCCAACCTGCCAATCCACAGTTGGGTATCTTTCTCTGATGGAGCGAAGCTTTGCCCATAGTTCTGAGGGGATGACAGATTTTTGGTAAAGAAGGGGTACTGATTTTTGATGGAGGACGTGGAGGATGTCGAGGAGGAGATGATCGTGTATGTGCGTAAGATTTGGAAAAGCAAGATCCCGACCCGAATCAAGATCTTTCTCTGGCTAATGATAATGGGCAGAACTTTCACCAAAGAGCGTAGGCGGCGACTGATGGCGGCGGAGTTTGCCACCTGCGATAGATGTGGTGAGGCGGCGGAAGATCTGGATCATCTAATTTTCTCCTGTACATACTCAGCTCAGGTTTGGTGTAGGGAAAGCATACAGTGGATTATCTGCAGAGCTGCTCAGGTTTTTGGAAAGATATGCGATCAATGTGTGGTTTTGGACACGAGGACTATTTTTTTCCTTTTACGTTGTTGTGGGCAATCTGGTGTGCCAAATAACATCATTTTTTTGGGGGAGTACTTTTTATTCTGAGAATGTGGTCTAGCATTATGTAAAGCTTGGCCCATATAACATCATATACATATCCTGTGGTAAGACCCTGATCGGGACGCCACCCTTTTACTTCTAAAAAAACTTTTCCCACAGTTTTGTGGGCAATCCTGGCTTTATTGTCCTCTAAATACAAGACACCACCAAGGAATTTGTTCGCGCCGCGTGGAAAACATCTGAAAAAACAATCCGCCTTTAACCTCCTCGATTACATATGCACAACGGTTGTTCCAAGCTATTAGAGAACCGTTGGCACTTCCCACTACTGCATCTAATGGTCAAACGGTAAAATGTTTTAATAAAGAAATGCAATGAAGGAGGAAAATTAATGAGCTATAAGAGAAAGTAAAACTTGAAAACTCGTACCGAGATATCAAAATGTGAGGCTGGTCGAAGCTAAAAAAATCAATTGCCAATGCACTCAAGATATTAATTTCAGTGAAAGTTAACAAGATGAATTAGATGTTGTGGGCAAAGTTTCAAGTCTCGATATCGATGTCATTTCCTCAATAGCGAAAAAGACCATGTCGAACGAACTCTTGGAATTGTGCCAATACTTATTAAATTTAATTAATTTCAAATTTGTAAGGTTTCCACTAGCTTTTGATGTATAAATAATGTTCTTTATATTCACAAAAAGGAAAAAGGGGTGTGGCGTCAAGGAGATGCCCATCCAAAAAATATTCTATATATTCACAAACTCAAAACAATTACAAGGATTAGAAGTCCATGTGACTTTTGGTAAGTTCTAAAACATTCCCTATACATTCTTCCCCTCGGTACAACTCCTTTCTGTGCAAGCCAAATAGAGTCGAGAATATCTGTTATCCAGATCTCAATAGCATAAGTGCTCCCTCCCTATCACTCAATGGACTCCCAAAAGGCATCCCAACTAGAGGTAGCGACCCCAAAAATTCATGCTGTATACCCAACCTCACTTGAAACATGGAATTTTAAGAAGAGATGTTCCACATCGTCCTCTATCGTTGAACAAAGCTTGGAGGTGCTCACATCATCCATGAAAAACATGGCTTGTTGCATATAGGTCATCAACCTTCCCCGCCTCAGGATCAAATGGGAAAACAAACCCTTAGGGGGATTTTCCACCACTAGATGTGTTTGAACGCTCCGTTGCAATTCGGGGTCAAAGTATATTGTGGAATATATGGCCTTGAATTCCTTCCTCACCGTGAACCACCAATCCACCCAACTCTAGTGGTTCATAGTGTCAGAATGGTTCCGTTCCACATGCATAGTCTCTAAAAGTAATAGATGCTTTGCGAATCGCTGATTAGTCAAAGCACAACGAAAAAGAGGCAACCAACCATCTGTCTCCTTGTACTCTCTTATCGTATAATTCACATCTGATGCCAAAGGAAAAAGTTCGGGGAATCTAGCACTGAGAGCACCCTGACCAATCCAAAAGTAGACCCATGCTCATCTTGCAAGATTGGCTTCAAGAGTGGGGCCACACATGGAAGAATCACACAATTGCCCCTCTAGAAGTTGGAGGGCGCATTCAAAACAGTCAACTGAGCTGAAGGGTCCAAAGAGATATCATAAATAAAGCGTAGCAGTCTGCACAACAACATTGAATCACTCCTCCATACGCAAGTGCCCCATGTAGCTAAGAAAACACCATTCATTGCGTCCAAACTTTGAAAACTGAGGCCACTATGATCCTCCCTAGGCATCAAAGTCTTCAAGCTCACCAAAAACGTCCCCTGCACCTCATAGTTGGGTCCTAAAAATCTTTGCATCATCACCTATAACATCGCCACCACCCCAACAAGTAATTGACGCGTAAAGAGGATAAACGCCTGGGATATGTGATAATACCTCCTTTAGTAGAACCATGCGACCGCCCCTCTAAAAAATTAAACTGCGCGCCACCTAGCCAACTTCCTCTCATCTTCTTAAGCACATGCAAACGGGTTGACTACCTCAGTCTACTCCCTACCGATGGTAAGACAAATGCGGACTTTGCAAGATTGATTCGGAATACGTAGATGCTCTCAAACAACTCAAGCACAACGACAACCTCCTCCGCAGATGCCATGTCCCCCTCCATGAAGAAAATAGTGTCATCGGCATTTGAAGAATTGGTACAATGAACTTGCCCATCATAAAGTCAAACAAGAAACTGCCTTCACGTGCTTTGGCGATTGATCTTGTCTAAGTTCCAAAATGAGAAACTAACAACTCCCTGTCTCCTTGCGGAAATGCGAAGGTCAACTTTTGAGTTGAATGTCGAGGGCTTGCCAGAATCGGATGGTTTTTCGATGATGTTCTTTAGGGAGTTCTGTAACATGGTCTCCAGAATACTCTTGAGGGTTAAGGAGTTGAGGAGACATGCGAATCGTGGCTTTGAGTGGCTTGACTATTTATTTTTGTTATTCTATATAAGAAGGGCACCCACTTAAATGGTCTGGTGGTAGTACAATGTGCCTACTATCCAAAATACCAGGGTTCAAATCCCCCCTTGTGGGGGTTGCATTAGGTAGTCGACAACGAGCGTAAAAATTAGTCGAATCTTTCAACATGGATTTGAGCAAGAATCCATGTAGCCGACCCTTCTTATAGTGGGAGAAGGCTTTGCCAATAACTATATAAGGACATGGTAGTCGATAGGTTCAACAAGCTCCTCAGTTATCACGTCTGGCTCCTATGAGTAAAGCACATGTGTAGATATCAAAGGTTCCTGGGCCACAAGCACTTTCTCTTCCTGAGAGACGACCATGTGAATCACCTCAATGTTTTTTACAGTCTCAACTACCAATTCACGGTGCAAAGCATCACGAAAGACTACAAGTGATGGCCCAAGAGCGTCTGGCGGAAGGAAACATTCAGTCAAACATAGGCGAAAACTCACTACATGAGTGTCCTCAAAGCAAAATGGCAACCCTCCGAGGTCACCATAATGTCCACGTCCTTACTCGACCATAGGCCAGTAATAATCTCAACAACTCTCCCTCATCCCAACAAGGCAACCTTAAATGAGTCCAAACATCAGTATGTGAATGGCACGCCAAAGACTCGAACATGCCTTAAGGGTTGCACACCATGACACTATTGCAAAAATGATGGTGCCTCCACTTCACATCAAACACATAGATAGAGAGTCTGTTTAAGGAGATGACACCCCTAATAATGCTACGAGAAGGAAATACTGTAAGCATCTACCCACTTCATTGCTTCGTTACAAGATGATGAGGAAGCAATAAGAATGTAAGGAACTTGATCCTTTGATGCATCGACATGTAGGGTGGAGCATGGGCCAGGGCCGGCTTGACCCTGCCTACTGTCCGACCCGCTCTAGCCCAACCCAATCCCAATCCCACTGCCGAAACGGGCGGGCATGGGCCTCCATTTTGGCTCATTTACCAGATCGGGCCGGGCTCAGGTTTGCACGGCCTGAACCTGACGCCTACGGGTTGGCTTGAATTCTGGCCCGAAATCGATAACCCGAACTGAGGCCCTACCCACACTTTTGACCCCCCCTCAATTTCAAAACCCTAGCCTAATTCACCCAACCCTAGTCCCCAAGTCCTTCCAACCCACTCCCTGTAGTGCTGCTTGCCGCCCCTCCCTAAGCTCCCTCCCTCCCCTCCCAGTGAAGGCCATCGCGAATGGCCCTCCCTAGTCTCCCCTCCTCCACTGCACGGCTACGCCACCTCGGGTCCTCCTTCCCTGAGCCTCCCTCACCACCCACCGTCGCCCACCGCCACCGCTCCACCTCCCTCCCTCAGCCACCCGCTACCATCGCGTCACCTCCTCCCTCCCCACCGAACGTCAGCCACCACCATCACACCACCTCCTCCCTCTCCCTCCCTCCCTGAGACCCTCCACACCAAACACAGGGTAGCGCCTCCGCCTTCTTCCTCCCACTCCTAGTTCGGCAATCTCCATCCCTTTGACGATGCACGTGTGGTAGCCACACAACCCCCTCTCTTTCGGTGGTTGGCCTACCTTTGCTAATGACTCGACTCTTCAACTGGTGGTGGTATATTGCTCCCTTTCTTGATTGTTCTGTTGTTGTTATTTTAGATGTGAATGTTGCTATTAGATGAGACTCATGAGCCGATCTGACCCAGGCCCAACCCATCATGAGTCGGGTTGGGCTCAGACTTGGGCCCAACTGCTGATAAATGAATGGGCCTGGGCCTACCTCGAGGGCCCGATTTGATAAATGGGCATGGGCTGGGCTAGGTGGGGCTCAACCAGAGCCCGACCCATGCTCCACCCTATCGACAGGGGTTAGCTGCAAACACTAACATGTCTCCTCTACAGGTTGTGACTTTCAAGAAGTCTCCGTCATCACATCAGAAATCTCCTACCATTGCATCGAAGTCTTCTCTGCCCTCATGAGAGGAATCTTACTAGACCACCACTGCTTATGCATCTTTAGTTCAAACCGCCGGTGCCCCCCGTACCGTACTTGAAGTTGTTGACCCCTACCTTTGAAGAGTCTGACGACTTCTTCGACGAGTCATCGCCTGCCAGCCCCCATTTCCATATTCATGACCCACAAATAGCTCCCGAGGATCTCACAAAGACTCCCGACGGACCCCTCAACGTCTAGATCCACAACCACAACCCCGAAGGTTGCATCTCTACCATTATCGGGGCCCGAGGCCCAACTAGGTCTAGCAAGCTATGTCCCAACCCAACCTCGTGTGGCACCAAGTTCATGGGGATAAACCCTAGGCGATACCTGATGAGAGTGCAATTGAGGAACATGAGCTCCATGGCCCCGCACGAGTGTGGCAGAAATCTTAAGGCCCCCGGTGATGTATCAGGAGATGCCGCTGACTAAGAAAGCCCCCCTCTTGCTTTAGAGAGGTACCCCCACCGCTTCTTTCGCGATTTTTAAACCCTAACAAAAGTTGATAATCTTGAATGCACACTCTTTTCACGTGGACCTGAATGTAGAAGTCATCTACCAGGATCAAAAGATCAGGAGGATTATGGCATGCTCTAAAACCCCCTGTGGGGATTGTTATACGCCCCTTTGTGAATAATGCGTTGGCGCTTGAGAGTAATATATTTGATGTTTTCAACATGGTGTATTCCCTTTACATTGGTTGTTGGAGTAATATTGTTCTTTTGAAATGAAATGCGTGCTATTTCTTGTAATAAGATCTTCTAGCTTCTGTGCACTCTGGTTATATAATGTACTTTGATTTCTCATCACTTAATATATTTAGTTGATTTTCTTAATGTTTCTTATAACTGGTGTGGTACAGTGGAAAAAAGAAAAAGAGAGCACCACGGGCCGCCAGTGGAGATAAAACTGGAAGAGGACTCCGGCAATTTAGCATGAAAGGTAATCATAATATAATTAGTGCATTTTCAATATCTGGAACAGGTTTCTCAAAAGACAAGATTTATATAGATAAATAAAAAAATGTATACTGGTATTCTCGTGTAAGGGTATCTAGTTGATAGTCATGCAGTGAAGCATTAGGAGAGGGCGTTTGAAAGGAGGTTAAACAGGTTTCTTACATGAAAAAGATTGCCATGTTTTGTGCCAAAAGATCTATAATCGAGCCAATGCTCTTTTAAGGTTGAGGATATAAAAGCTGTAAAGACAAAAGGAAAGACCTATAGGTTTTCATTGAGGGGAGAAGGTTTCTTTATTGCTACAAGGATTGAGAAGATAACGGCGCTGAATTTTGTTTATACCTGTAAAAGGTATGCATGCAATGTTAAACTAGCTACTTTTTGGAAAGTTATTATGCTTGTAGCTTGCATGGGGACCAATGTTATAACATGTCTAAGGTGCATTGGATTGTTATCATGTACCGAGACAAGGAAGAAGCCTTGAGGAATTTGAGGTGTAAATCTTAGTTATACACGAGTACTTCTAAAATAAATAGAAGTATTTACATATAAAGTACACTAATTAGGAAAATAATATAACTAATACATCCATGTCTATCATCAATAAATGGTTAAAGAACAAGATCTTGGTTCAGTTCCTCCTCAACTGCAGATAAAATGAATTAACTACTATAACACAATTGTTCAACTCAATGATTAGTATTAGACAAGATATCTGCATCATCAACGTTGTCTAATAGGTGTAGTAGTAATACATCTCTAAAGATTACATTGACACAGAAAGAAAAAAAAAATTAACAAGCTAATAAAGTGTCCGTTTTCAAAATTTCAATTAGTATATTAGGTAATTTTATAGGATTTTTTATGCCCATAACTCTCTATACTTTCATAATTACACCATGACCCATCCATAGTTTTGAATTATACGCAGAACCTTGTATAGTTGTTAACCCTGCGTTTGGAATCACATGGCGTAACTCTGTGTTAACTTCTTTCTTCCTTGTGCATTAAATTTGAAGGAATCTATCAAATTTGACAAATTTACCCTTATAAATACATTCTGTTTGTGAATCGTGCTACTCTTTGTCCTCCTCCCTCTCCCCCATCCTTCTCCACCTCTCTCCTCAACTCTCCACCCCCTATTATGAGGCTATATACTCCTCCACCCTATGACCTCTCCCTCAGTTGTCACCACGACCATCACTAACTCCTCCCCAACAACCCCTCCGTCCTCCCACCACCTTCTTTTACCATATGGCCTCTTACTTCACCATCGTCGCTGTCCTCCCCCCCTCCTCATTGTCCATCCTCTTTCTAATCCCATTATTCTTCCTTTACAATTGGGACCCGAAGATGATGGATCTAGGGCTTGCTTTGGCAGCTAGGGTGTCAGAGAGGGTGTCTCATCGACATCGAAGAGATTGAGTTCATGAGGGAATGGTAGCAATTGCATTGGACTTGGGAGGCGGACCTAAGGACATGATTGAGCGTGGTGTGAGTCACATTGAGGACGATGTGAATCGTAGCGGCAATTATTGAGCCCTCGTGCGAGTTAAGGTCCATCAACGCTGTGGTTGTTTGACAATGACAAGGTCGACTGCGGAGTGTGGTGCCGTGATTACAATCGCTCGAGTAATGGAGCTCTAATTGGGAGTTGGGACTCAGACACAAAGGTTCGAGTCCCTTGAGGTGACATCGAGGTTGTGGGATTTGATGACATCTGCAGGAGCGTGAATGCAATATGAACAAAAAAGGGCTATGAGGATTTTGTGGATCCCTTCGGAGCTCTATTGGTCAGTGTAGACATCAGTGGTGGGGGGGGATGGGAGAGAGGGATGGAAGATGGTGATTAATATTATTTAAAAATGTCAACCATAAGACTATGGGATGAGATTAACCTGAAGAGGTGGTTAGGTTAGTGACTAGAGTATTGACAAATATTAGAGTGTAAGATGGAGTAACTTTTGAGGGGTCTGAGTGTAATTATAAACTATAGAGGGGGCAATGTGTAATTTTGAAAATATAGAGGGTTATGTGTGTAAAAATCCCTTTTTATATGACAAAAAGTAATATTGGAGATTACAATAATCCTTACATATGACGAGCATTCTAAGAGCTATCTTCATTATTTAGTTAGACAAACTTGCAACCGAGGCTTGTGCCCCACCGTCGTAAGGCTCAGTCTTCTATTGAGGCGTGGACCTTAGTAGATTTGATCGAGGCGTAAGCCTCAAGGCATAGAGTTATTACATTACATTCGAGTAATGATCACCCTTATCGATAGATTCTTGTGCGCAATTGTCTGGTGTTATTTTAGCATATGTAGTTGATGTGACCTGATATAAAGCCTATAATACCGCTAAGATTTGAAATATCAATATTGATATCGTATCGGTAAGTCTGTGAAGATATATATCAGGACATTACATATATGGGTTCAAAATTTCAAAATTAGCTCAAAAAAGTGATTTTCTTCACAAATTAAGATCATCGTAGTTGTTAAAACAATAAGTAATATACAAATACATTCTTATATGCAAGAGAGAGGTATATATAGTTTATTAATACATAGTATATCTCACATATTGCATACGTACCATGTTGAATGATTATCGTCGTACATAACAACTTATAGACATAAAAGAGACATGTTTACCACCTTAGGATTATTTTCATCGCATAATATCTATAAATAAAAGGCTGAGCTATATCAGAAATAAAATAAACAAGCAAATGTGCATAATAACATATAGAATACAAAGAAATTATTCACAATAACCACATTATTTGAAAGGCAACATCGACAACGACAATAAAGCCTTCTCCCTCATTATTTAGGGTCGGTTACATGGATTATTTGCCTCCATTCTGATCTATTTTGGGACATGCTCGTACTTATATCTAAATAATTAAGATCCCTTCGAGTAGTCTCTCCGTACAACACTTCTTGGGCATTCTTATCCCTCTCTTAACCGACTCAACATCCCAAAATTTGCATCTTCTAATTGGTGCATCAACATACCTCCTTTGCAAATGTGGAAACCGCCTTAAGCAGTTTTCTCTCATCTTATCCTTGATCGGAGCTACACCAAGTTTCCTTATGATCACATTGTTTCGAATATGGTCTTTTCGTGTATAATCAAGGTTGCAGAAAACGGTAGTTGGTGCTCGGTCGGCTAGGTCACTGACTAAGGATTAATAAGCAGTCGGGTAACTAATCGGATTTAGCCGACCATTAGTCAGCTTTGAATTTTTAATTATTTTAAATATATAATTCATTTTTATACATATATTATTATATATTAACATAGATTCGTATATTTTCTATACTATCATAATGAAACAAAAGAAGTAACTGACTTTAAATATAACATTAAGAATATTAGTATAAGTTTGCTTTAAAAAAGCAAAAACTAAAAAAAATCTTGATGTAAAAGTCGATCATTAGTCGGGTTGTCTGACTAATGATCGACTAGGCTTAGTCGTGTCGGCTACCCCATGACTCGATTAGTCGGCCCAGTTGGTCGTCTTTTACATGCTTGTGTATGATCACACATCTACTGTAGTATTTTCATTTCTTCTACTGCCACTCTCTGCATATGTAAATAAGAAATAACCATAAATCCGAAAGAAAGAAAAAATTAGAATGGATCAGAAATTAAACTTTCCACTTGGACTAAAGATAATCAATACAAATTGGAGTCTACCTTGGATGTGTCACTAGATTGTTAATACTTACTAAGGTGCAACCTTGAGATATTAATAAGTAATATATAGTATTGAGATAATTGTATCTCTAGCGTGTTCTTTTCTTATTTACATTTACTTTATGTACTTCTCTGCAATTTACCCAGGGCTTTTCTTCTATATAAGAGAGTCCTTGGGTCTCTACCAACATATGAATTTCTTTTCTCCCAACATGGTATCAGAGCAATGGTCCTAGATCGGAGTTCCCTTATCCCACCAAAAAACCCTAACCCTACCCGCAATCCCCCCTTTTTCTCACTTCGCCACCACTGCCGGAGTTCTACTCGGCACTGCCGCCAATCTTGCTCGGCCTCCCAGCACCGCCGGTCCACCCTCCTCTCGCACACACGCTCCCACAAGCACACCCCCTGTGCGCAGACTTGCACCTGTGCTTGCGTCTGTGCGTAGACCGTGCCCTGCGCGCGTGCAACTCACTGCGACAATGCACAACAACAATACAACTCGCTGCCGCTCGGCGCCTGCGCTCGATCGCTGCGAGGTAGGCTGCTCCTTCGGGCCTCGTCATGTGACACGCAGGGCTTCCAATCCCTCATAAAGGCTCGCGGTTGTGTTCAACATGCCTAGACACTCTACGCGCGCCTCTTCTCCGCGCGTTGGAGGTCTGTTTTATCTAAACCACATCTTCCGGCACCAGAGCCTCGCAAAAATCAATGAGGATGGTTGTATGAGTCTACAGATACAACCACCCCTCATTATGTTTATGTTGACACTCTTGGAACGTTCTGTTACCCAATCATTCGTGGTTCTTGTTATTGGCGAAATGTCGGAAAACAAGAGTGACGTTTTTTCTTCTTCCGGTGCCTTCAAGGTCCCGGCTCCCATCGTAAAGATGGACGAGACCAACTACGAGTTGTGGTCCATGCAGTTTCGTACAGTGCTACAGTAAGGAGCACATTCTGACAAACAGAATCAACAGATAAGACTGAGGCGAACATTTTATGGAAGCTAGACGGTGCTTATGCTCGAATTTGTCTCTCCGGGATGCTCACCACGAAGATTGCAGATGATATAGTCAATCAGCCCACCGCAAAGGTTATGTGGGACATTTTAGCTGCTACCTATGGACAGGCGAAGAATGAAAGCAAAATTCTCCAGTTGCAGTTGATATTTTCTCGACCAAACAGAATGGTCGACCACTTCGTCAGCATTTCTCCCATCTCAGAGGAATGTTTGAAGGACTGCACAGCTTCATGCCAATCACTACAAGTACTGATCAACACCAGTAGTACCGGAATGCAACCATGATAGGGGTTTTCCTGTCATCTATGGACTCTGAGTACGATGCTGCACGTACTCAACTCCTGACCGGTGAGACGATACCTTCAGACGAAGAGGTATATAAGAGATTGAGCAAGATTACTACTTCCTCTGCTACTTTAACCCAACCTCTTACGACAATGGCAATATCTAAAGGCAGAGGAGGGACTTCCCATTTTCGAGGATGTGGACCTCGGGGACGTGGAGGAGGACGTCAGCGTGGCCCGTGTTCTCATTGCCATCGACCTGGACATTCTGAGGAGACTTGTTTTCAGAGGCATGGATATCCTACGTCTGCTAGGGTTGCTGAAAAGACTGAGTCTACCTCTGCTACTACGCAGGACGCCTGCCTGGATGATATCATTTTTAGACTTCACGAGATGATGTCTAGTCCTCCTATTTCACCTGCGAGTACTTCAGATTTTGCAGCCACTGCCCGAGCCACCTCCACCTTATCAGGTATTATCTATGCACTTGCTAGTTGTAGCTGTTCATATTTGTCTGACTGGATTTTGGATTCGGGCACCTCGCACCATATGTGTGGAGATCGAACGCAGTTCACTTTTTGCAAGTCTATCCCGCCTCGTAGGTTTGCGGTGATTGCCAATGGAGTACGTCTTCTCATTGTTGGTCAAGGGGAGATTGTTCTAACTCCATCTATGCACCTACAAAACGTTCTATATGCTCCTGATTTTCAGATGAATCTTTTGTCAATTAGTCAAATTACAAAGGATCTACATTGCCGCACCATATTTGACCCCTCTTCTCTTGTGTTTCAGGGTATATTAACAGACATGGTAATTGGATGTGGCCGTGAGCAGAGAGGTTTGTACCACTATTGTAAAAGTCGGCCGACTAGGCCGATTAGTCGGCCCGACTAGTCGAGTAGGTGGGGTAGCTGACTCGACTAGGCCTAGTCGGCCCTTAGTCGGTCAATCCGACTAATTGAGCCGACTAGTCCGCCTCGTCGCCCGACTACAAGGCTGACTTTTACATAGAGATTTTTTAATTTTTTAGTTTTTTGATTTTTTTTAAAAGCAAACTTATTCTAATATGCTTAATGTTATTTTTAAAGACAATGTCTTCTTTAATTTCATTATGATAGTATAGAAAATATATAAATCAATACAAATACATAAGAATATGTGTATAAAAATTGATTTATATATTTAAAATAATTAAAAAAAAATTCAAAACCAACTAATAGTCGACTAAATCCGATTAGTCGCCCGACTGCCGATTAATCCTTAGTCAGTGACCCTACCGGCCGAGTACTGACTACCGCTTTCTGCAACCTTGGTTTGTACAAGCTTGCCATACCATCATCTACTGGAGTTGCATCTATTCCTTCTGGTTCTGTTTCCCCTTTCATGTGACATCTTCGGTTTGGACATCTTCCGATTCAGAAGCTTTGTCATGTTCTACCCAGATATCTACTCGCACAGTCTTGGATTGCGAAGCCTGTCAGCTTGGAAAGCATCATAGGTCATCTTTTCCAAGTCGACAGGGTCGTTGTAGTAGTCAGATTTTTGAGTTGTTGCATTTTGACATTTGGGGTCCTAGTCTTTTTCCTGATCAGCAGGGACATCATTTTTATATGGTAGCCGTGGATGATTATTCTAGACTTTCTTGTGTGTTCTTTATAACACATAAATTTGAAGCTGGTCTTATCATTAAATCATTTCTAATTGAGGTCAAATATTTTCTTTGTGCATGTAAAGTTTATTCGTACATATAATGCATTGGAGTTTTCCACCCTATAATTAGTAGAATTTCTCAACTCTCATGGAATTGTTCATCAGTTTTCTTGTGCCTATACTTCTCAGCATAATGGTGTTGCTGAACGTAAACACCGTCACTTCCTTGATGTCTTGAGAACCCTTCTGATTCAGAGTCGTGCTCCTCATTCTTTCTGGGGAGATGCAGTCCTCACTGCTTGCTACTTAGTGAACGACATGCCGTGCACTATTCTTGGAGAAAAGATTCCTTAGTCGATTGCGTTTTTCGAGAAGGACCTGTTCTCCTTGACTCCCAGAGTTTTCGGATTCGTGGCTTTTGTCCACAATTTCACCCCAGGGAGTGACAAGCTCTCACTTAGAGCTGTCAAATGTGTTTTTGTTGGTTACTCTCGTACTCAAAAAGGGTATCACTGTTTTGATTCTGTAGGAAGGAAATATTATGTCAGTGCTGATGTCACATTCTTTGAGTCTATTATGTATCTTTCTCCTACAGGTGACAGATTATCTCATGCTCCTAATGAGGATGTGGTTAAGACCCCACCTCCATCACCTCTGTCTTCTGCACCCGATGATGAGTCCCAGTCCATATCATCTCCACCGCCACCTCCACCACCACCTCCCTTACCTCAGACTCGATTTCTTCCACATGTCTACAAACTCGAGTCCTCTACTCGCACCTCTGCTCATGCACCCTCCACATCATCCAGCACGCCACAGGTATCTACTGAGCACATTGTTTCTTCTGATGGCGCTGGTGTTTTGAATGATACCCAGGTTGAAGTAATGCCAGATGTGGATCATTTGTTCTTCCCGTGCAATCAGGCTAAAGAGATTTGGATTAGTGCCTTGATGGAGTGGTTGGACACCTCATGTGGCAAACTTGGGCTTTATATCATCGTTCTAGGGGTGACCGTTTAAATCCATTGGCCATTATGTGGGCTTTGTGGTTAATCTCGTAACGGAGCCGTTAGGAAATGTTTTTTGTTGGCAATGTCATGGATTATGTTAATGCTCTCTTGGAGGCTTCTATCAAGTGGTTTCACTTCTCATATTCGGAGAGCTTCTGGACCTCCTTTGACATAGCCAAGTTCTGATCTTTTTAGAGAGCTACTTAAACCCCTTTCATTTGTATGGGGCATCTGTTTGGCCCGTAATAGGGTTATCTTCACAATAAGAGGTTTTATGTTGAGAATGTTTTCCATCATGTCACGCTCTTCTCAAGTCTTGGTTCTGTAATTGGTTTTGTATGCTAGTAATGTTTTCCATCGTGTCACGCTCTTCGTAAGTCTTGGTTCTGTAATTGGTTTTGTATGCTAGTCGGCTTTTTTTGTTAATATACTGTGGTGAACACCATTCTGGATGAACCAATCTTTGCTTGTTTTTCAAAAAAAAATAAGCTTTTGTTTTACACGCTATTCTTTTACATACCTTTCTGGGTTTCTGCCCTCTTTTACCTAAAAAAACCTCAGTAGTTGGTTTGGTGATGAAAATACTTTTATGAGATGGTCTAATCTCGATTGTCTATATTCTTCTTTTAATATCTTGCGGGGGGTAACATTAAAATGATACGAGCTAAAAAAGTTACAAAGTACTTCAGCTGTGAAGCTGAATTCTAGCTGAGCAATGGTGTTATTAAGCAGCAAAGTTGTCACTTCCGTTCCCATGAATGATGATTTTAAATTTGAGAAATCTGAAAGTGGTGTATGGTAAATTGTTTTCTAGTTTTTTGAGTTAGATGTCATAAAAAATCTGACATTAAGTTGCTTGTAATTTTACTGTTTATTCTTTTTGTGGAACGTAATTTATTTTTTGATTCCCTTCAATTTCCTCATTCAATTATATACTCATTTATTTAATATTTTTGGCTTAAGTTTGTGAAAAGGTCGAAAGCAAGGGAAGAACCACGTATAACGAGGTAATAATTCTTCAAGAAATATGTATTGTGGATTTTCTTTTATGTTCTGTGCATTTCGAGGATGAGTTTTATTTTGTACTTCATGTTTCTTGTTGACATATGCATTGTGGATGGCATGCTTGGAGTCTATGACCGATTTTCTTGTCTGTGATGACTATAGGGGTCAGGTTGGATATAGATTCACTGTTTTGTTATTCTTATGGAGCTGGTTTTGTTTACATTGCAATCACTAGGTTTGTGTCAAACATCAAAAAACAGGCAACTGATTTAGAACTCTTTCTCACATGTAGACCAATGATTTAAGGGATTTTTACAATCATAACTCTTAGTAATTTTTCAATTACAATCATAACCCCTACATAATATTGAATTACATGATAAACCCCGAGTAATGTTTAACTCTTACATGACATAACCATGTGTTATGCTCCGTTTGAGATGCCCGCTATATTTAACGGTTTCCATTAGAAAAAGACAAGGTTTCCCTTAATACTCATTCGTATTTGCAAATCAGGCCATCGCATTGGCCTAGGAGGCAGAGGCGACAAGGACTGTTGGATGGAGTGATCGGTGTGGAGAGTGGGTCGCATGGAAGCGAAGGTCAAGGGAGAGGGGGCTGGAGGTGATGGTCTATGCAGGGGGGTGCTGGGGCTTGCAATCGCTTGCAGGCTCGAAATGCCCCTGTGGTAAGAATCCCGCTCTTCTCCCGCAACCAAGGGAGCCGCATGGGGGGGGGGGGGTACGGGCGCGCGCGGGGCGGGAGGGGAGGGGGGGGGGTGCTCCTAGGGTCAGGGCTTGGGGAGGAGGCGGCCTTCAGGCGCGCACAGGGCAGGGGCTCCTGGGGTAGGGGGTTGGGGCTTAAGGAGGAGGGGGCCTTCAGGCGTACGTGGGGCGAGCGGGGAGCTCCTGGGGTAGGGGGGTCAGAGCTTTGGGAGGAGGGGCCCTTCAGGCGCGTGCTTGGCGGGCAGGGAGGGGGGGGGGTCTCCTGGGGGTAGGGCTTGAGGAGGAGAGGGCCTTCAGTTCGGGCGGGGGGCTCTTGGGGCAGGGGGGTCGGGGCTTGGGGAGGAGGGGGCCTTTAGGCCCACGCGAGGTGGGCGGCTAGGGGGATGCTTCTAGGGTCGGGGCTTGGGGAGGAGGGGGCTTGCAGCCACACGTAGTGGGTAGGGGGAGCTCCTTTTGTCCGGGGGTGGTGGGGGAAGAAGTTGAGGACTGGGGAAGTGGGTAGGGGTGCCTATGAGCGGGGAGGGGGGTGCTCCTGGGGTCGAGGCTTGGGAAGGAGGGGGCTTGTAGGCGCACGGGGTGGGGTGGGACTCCTCGTGACGTCCGCTCCCGTGGATCCGGGATACTCGTTTACATAATACTCGTAGTATCATGTTCGCTAGAGATCACATTAGAGTACAGGAAATTGGAGAAAATTTTTCGCATTTACGAATGTGAACCCCCTCAGATCCGGGTACCCATTTACATGGATCCCGGATGTTACAAATATAAAAACTTCCAAGGGAGTCTCGTCCTCGAAATTCGAGTCAAGGTTACTTTATGTTTTGTTTGGATTTCATATGGCCATAAAAACCTTAAAAGGTTTTGATCCCATAAAAACCTCAAAAAGAAAACAAACCATATATTTATCATGTATCTAATTATAAAAACTTGTTTTACTTATTACCTCAGAAAAGCTGCGGGTATTGTGCCCGCATGTCGACTTCGGTCTCTCATGTCACTTCTTCGACGCCGTGTCGGTGCCACAACACCTTGACTAATGGAATCTCTGCACTAGCTTCTCCTCATAATTCAGATCTGGCTCCACGTCAAGATTCTTGTAACTGATGACATATCGAGGGTCGTGCACATACTTTCTCAGGGTGGATACATGGAAGACATCATGATTAGCTGAAAGATGTGGAGGAAGAGCTACTCGGTAGGTCACCTTCCCTACTCTAGCCAGAATCTCAAAAGATCTAACATATCGCGACGCCAGCTTGCCATGAACACCGAATCTCTGTATTCCCTTCATGGGAGATACTCAGAGTAATACCCAATCTCCCACATGTAATTTATAGGAGCGTCATTAAATATGCGAGATTAAGTTGAATTTGTAGCAAAATAAAGAGAAGAAGATTGGATACTTTAAACTCCAAATCTCATCTCCGACGGTCTGCATAGCTCTTTTGGCGGCTTTTGTCGTCAGAAGCCTCCGTCTCACAAGATCAACAGCTCTCGCAGTCTCTTCCAAGAGATCTACGGAATATAGAGTATGATCACCTACCTCACGCTAACTGAGAGGTGTGAGGCATCTCCGCCCGTATGGGGCTTCGAATGGTGCCATGCCGATACTGGAATGATAGCTGTTGTTGTACGTGAATTCAACCAAAGGCATATGGTCCTTCCAAGACCCTTTCCACTCCAAAGCACAAGCGCGAAGTTAATCCTCGAGTGTCTGTATGGTGCGCTCACTCTGCCTATCTGTCTGTGGATGATATGCAGAACTCGTCTTCAGCTCTGTCTGTAGTGCTGACATGAATTGATGCCAATAGTGCGATGTAAATCTCGAATCTCTGTCAGACACCACCTCTCGTGGTATACCATGCAACCTGATAATATTGTACACATATAGCTTGGCCAATCTGGATGGAGTGTAAGTCGTGTTGACATGTATGAAATGGGCTGACTTGGTCAACCTATCAACAAGATCCAAATGGAATTATAGCCACCTGGTATCGTCGACAATCCTGTGATAAAATACATAGAAATACTCTCTTACTTCCACTCGAAAATGGGGGGAGACTGCAGTAATCATGGTGGTCTCCTGTGTTCAGCCTTGACCATCTGACAGGTCATGCATCCATTGATATGTTGCGCCACATCACGCTTCATTCCATCCACCAGAAATGTCGACGTAGATCACGGTACATTTTCGTGCTACATGGATGGATAGATAACTGTGAGCTGCGTGCTTCATCAAGAATATTTATGCGTAACCCCTCGTCGTTGTGCACAACGACCCGTCCTGCCTTCATTAAAATAGACTCCGTCACAACAAAATCTTCAACCTCATCCTTAACGGCGTGCATGTATCTATCTCGAATATAAGGATCTGTCTTCTGACCTTCGACGATGCGATCCCACAAACTGCTGAATCGTGGAGGTACGACAGTAGAAATGGATGCACTCTTCTATAGATGCCAATTAGTCAAAGCTGCGAGCATATCTCACGTGTATAGCCAGTTTGTCGTACCCTCTGCATGAGCTCTCCTGCTAAGTGCATCAGACACCACGTTTCCCTTACCATGATGATAAGAGATCGTGCAATCATAATCCTTCAGTAGCTCGAGCCATATGCACTGCCTCATGTTCAACTTCTTATGATCAAAGATATACCTTAGGCTCTTGTAATTTGTAAAGATCTCAAAATTCACCCCATATAAATAGTGGCGCCAGATCTTCAAGGCGAAGACAACTGCCGCTAACTCCAAGTCATGGGTGGGGTAATTCCGCTCATACAGTCTCAAATGTCGTGACGCGTAAGCAATCACTTGGCCTCGTTGCATCAGTACTGCTCATAGACCTTCTCCAGATGCATCTGTGTAGAGTGCATAGTCTTGAGTGCCTTAGGGAAGAGCAAGAATAGATGCCGTCGTCAATCTCTCCTTCAGTGTCCTGAAGGCCTGCTCGCATGAATCATCCCAAATGAATGAAACTTCCTTCGGTGTCTGTAATAGCTTGCTACTGAGGAAGCTCCGAATCTGAGTAACTGTCTTGGGATATAATATGAAAATTAATGAAATTGGCGGCATCTGTGGTAATTGAATATAAATGTCATATTTCCCTTCTCGGAGTCACGACAAGTCAAAAGACTGTCGCTCTCCGAGAACTTAATGCGATTGAATGGTAATACTACGAATGTGCGTATTGGGGTACCACTGCTCTGATACCAAACTGTGAACCACCTCGGATTCGGGTACCCGTTTACATGGATCCCGGATGTTACAACGAATGACATTCACATTTAACTAATAGGCCACATAACTATAATATGTCACCAATTCTATTGCATAAATTTCCATAGCTTTTAACATGCAACAAAAGAAACTGCATAATGTACATGCTTCCCAAATTGTAGCAGAAGAGAAAGAAATGCATTTATAATTTCCTGAAAAAAACTATAACATGTGTACCTGATAATTGTAACTGTGGAAGCTGAATTTCAATTCTCACAATACCACGATGCAGGTGTTTTTCATGCAATCCATGCAATAAGGAGAAAACAACATCAACGAAATGTTGGGCACAACCAAGGTTCGAAAAAACGAAAGGCGGAACGAGGCGTTTTCCCTGGAAGCGAGGCGAGGCGTAGCCTCGAGGCGGTCGAGGCGTAAGCCTCAGTTTGTATAGAAAAATAATTATAAAATATATAATAAATATATTTATTGGTGAAATAATATAATCTGACAAACATATAGTATGTAACAATGTAATATATGATGATATTACGAAGATAAGAGCATGAAAAAAGAATATGTCAATGCCATAAACCTTTCTACTGAATTTCTACCCAATCAGAAGGAAATCATTGGCTGTAACTATTGCTAAAATTTTTATCTAAAGAGGATTGACTATAGTTGTCATTATAGATATCCAAGTTGTTGATATGAATCATATGATTTGAATACTAACTATATGTTCTACTGCACTCAAATGAAGAATGGTCTGATATCCTTCCTGTGCCACCATACCCTACCGGTACCAGGTAATAGTAAGAGTTCACTGAAATAATTTGGCATGTTAATGGTAAATATGAATGTGAAAGAGGTCAAAGAGGTCAAATTTAAGCATTCATCTTGCATAAATATATACTCAACAACAAGACCTTTATAAACATATGAAAATATGAATAGGAATAATTTTTTCCTTTAAAAAAATACTTGAAAAAGCCCTCACGCCTCACCTAGCGCCTCGCCCCGCCTCAGCGCCTCGCCTCGCCTCGACCGCCTCAGGCATCTGAGGCGCACGCCTCAGCCAAGGGGTCTGAGGCGGTCGCCTCAAGGCGTTTTCTCAACGCCCCGTTTCGCCTCGACCCCCTCAGCGCCTCGAGGCGCGTTTTTTTAAACCATGGGCACAACTAATTAACTAAAAATAATAGGAAATTTAGTGGCTACAAAAGAAAACAAGTAAATAGGCTTGACAATTAAATTTGGAGCTACTTGCATTGAAACATGTTTTCAAATTGTTTGGTATATGAATCTCCAGACTTACTCATCCTACCTCAATTATCTAACTTCGACACTTCTATTATATGATTATATGATCCATATTTAAGCTATCACTTTTTTTAATTATAATTCATGTTTGATGGATCTTAATAATATGGATGATGAGTCTCTGATCTACTCGTTGTCTTTATTTAAGTGCTTATAATGATCGAGGTTACACAAATATGTTGATGATTTAATGATTATAATCGAGGTGATCCAGATCTCTTTCCGATATTTATTAATCTTGTGGATGGATCATAGTAAGTGTATATGATGAGTTTGGTGTTTTGATTCTTTTCTTGTTGAATTTTTCAAGCTTAGTAGATAGTATGTGGTCGTGGTCTGGGTAAGAGCTCACACTATGACTCTAAGGCAGTAGGAAAGCCTTAGGGTTGAGTTGCCTCCGTAGGCTTGCGGTGAAGCAAAATGCATCCTAACTAAGTTCCCAACACGTCCACTATGTCTAACAACCGTAGTAGTAGATCGTAGTCTGATATGGATGATTTTCATAATATGATCTTTTCTCTTTTTTTTTGGATTTATGAGTAGAAGAACCTTCAGGAAACAAAAGCATCTCTCCTCACCATTGCCAATTTAGTACACCGACAAGATACTAAACATGCAAAATCAGTAAAATGTCTAAAATCGACAAATCTTCTAATATATGTTTCATATAGAATAATACAGAGAAAAACAAAGCTCTATGTCCAGCACTTCATGCATTTTTTAAGTAATATTTGAACAATCGAATAAGGCAAGGCAATATATTTGATGTAAAATGATGCTCTCATTTTTTTCCCAAGGGAATACTACAGAGGTTCTCCTTGAAGTCGAATGGGCAGACTATATGTAGCTTATACATGAGTGAGGACCAATAGGATGAAGGAAATCGAGTTTAGGATTCTGATTAAAAATGTTTAACAGGGAATTATTGTTTTAAGATCAAAGATGAAAAAGCATGCAAAAGAAATGCCATACATCAGAACATGCTTATCTACCTCACATTTGGGTAATGAATAACTCCATTGACTACAGACCATATTGTCTCCCTTTATAGAAACAATGCATGAATTATCTTACATCAACCATAATACCTTCCATAGTCATAAGTGTAAATGCCGGTAAAAGCTGATGAGCATGGAAGCAGACATCGACCATTCTTGGTTTTAATCAAGCATGGAAAGCAGCAAGAGAAAAGGAAAGTTGTACCTTGAAGATCTTGAAAATTGGAGGAAAGACTTGCATCAAGTCTCCAACTCCTTCGGATCCTCCATTATGGAAGACTAAGTGGAAGAAGGTTAAATGGTATCAAAAGAGGAAGAGGTTAGCAAGGTTATCTTCTTTGTTGCCTCTTTGGATTCTCCGATCGTATCAGTCTCCAAGTCCATGATGGGGTTTTCACATGATCATAAGGCATCAGTGGCACTCTTGGTCGGAGTGGTCCCGACAATAGGAAATAAAGCAGTTCTTATATGGATATTCCATCTTGGAATGAAAGGGGTATGGGAAACCCTGGAAAGATAAGGTATATTGGGGGTGTGGTTGCAAGGTTGGTCTTATGACATTGTCTTACTGCGAGAGACAAAGGTGCATGGATGGGCAAGCTTTTTGTGGAATCCATGGGAGTCCTAAGTCTCTCAAAGTTCAGAGCTATAAAGGCCTTTGTGATCATAAAAGGGACTATTATTATGTAGAAGGGTAACTCCTTTTCTCTTCTTTCCGAGTACAAGGGAGGATTTATCTAGTAAATTCTTTTCCAAGATAACTATGCAAACATGCCAAAGGTGATCACATATGTGTATGGGTCCACTGCCTCATCCCTGAGAGAGATGTGGACCGACCATCATGATGTCAGGGGAAGATTCCTCGCCCATGCATGGGTGATTGGGGGTGACTTTAATGTGCCATTCCTTTCCTCGGACCGCCCTAGATTTCAGAGGGGAAAGGGGGTAGGACCTGAGGTCCACAGAGTTTGTTGAGTGATCGATGATTCCTCCAACTCGAACGATTCCATGGGTCTACTGATCTCCCTGCCCGTCCCTTCTTGATTGAAATTGCAGGTGGTTGAGATTAATTTAAAGCAAGATGAAATCCATGTAAGACTAGAGATCGATTCAATCAACAAATCTTTGAAATAAAAATCGAATGTGAGCAAAAAGATATTCCAGAAATTGAGGGCTAATATCTGATCAGGAATCCAAAATGGATCGTCCATATGCTTAAAAGATGGAACTAACTTTATCAGTTTGAATCGGATCTATGTATTTAGATCGGAATCAGGGATGATTGACAATGGAATCCGAAGAAAATCTCGGTTCGATGAGGCGTCAAACACAGATGCTACTGCATGATTGTTGTGGAAATATACAACACATAGTTGCTATGTGTGGGCATCGTAGATTCGTGATCTCAATCGATCATGATCGGAAAAATGTGGATCGGAATTCATATAAACTAGAACTTATGTGATCAAACAAGTGGTGCGATTGCATGTGAGGGATTTTGGATAAAACCACACGAAATCACACGATTTGTATTTTGGTTCTTGAACTACACATAACAGAACAAAGGGTCTCGCTTATCGCTTATTGGCCCACGTTGAGCTTATGGAAGCATTCCCGTTGTCGACAACATCGTTATGGGATTCATGCACAAGTTTTGTGCCCCATTCCTTTTTTTAGATTCAAGAGATCATGGTTGCAAGAAGTTAACTTCAGGGAACTAGTGATTGAGCATCAGGCTGTTGTGGATTGTTTTGTCTCTATCGTTGCACGTTTAACCCATAAGTTGACATCCCTTCGTACATGCTCTGCTCATTTAATAGGGTGATGAAAGAACGACATAGAACCCAATGCTTTGCAGTTGAAGCAAGAGTCTCAAGGTTGGACAAGATCGAATATTTGGAGATTTAACAAAAGATGAATTAAAGCGAGAGGTTCTTGTCATAATACTATCAATGAGGAGGATAAGAAGCAATTGGCTATGGCTAAATGAAAACAAAGATCCATGCATAAGTTGATCACTGAAGGTGATGTAAATACTAAATTCATCCATAGAGTTGGAATTGGTAGGCAACATCACAGCATGATATAATCTGCAGTGGTAAATGGAAGGTGGTAGAAGATGAACGGGATATGGGAAGAGCCCTTGTTGATTACTTATGTGATTTTTCCCACAGGGTTCGTGGCAGACACTGGAGTTGGACATGTCTAGGGGCTTTACCGCTATTTGGTATAACACGAGTCATCTGGTGCAAAATGTATATCTTGAGGAGGTAAAGGCAATAATTTGGTGTCTGAATGCAGATGGTACTCATGGCGCAAATGACATCCTAGTTTTCTTATATCGGGGAGATTCAAGAAGTAGTGGGTAAGGAGGTGTTGGAGGTTATGGAGGAGTTCCTTGATGAAAACCCGTGCTTTGACAAGTTCAATATGGCACTTTTGTTTCTTCTCCCTAAAAAGGTGTATGAGAGGGTGGAAGATTTTCGTTAATTGCTCTCTCTAATGCAATTTGTCTAGTGATTGCCAAGATGTTGGTGAACAATCTAAACGTGGCTATAAATGACGTCATTTCTTTGGTCAAATCATCGTTATTCCCGGGAGGCAGATTATGGACGATGTGGCTGTGGCTGCATCATAGATTGGAAGAGGCGACCTGCAAATGACTTGCTTTTGAAGGTGATCTTCTCCAAGGCATATTGACATGGTAGACTGGGGGAATCCTTTGGTCAACAATGGCAAAACATGATTTTTTAGATCTATGGATTGCATGGATAAACTGATGTATTACTACGACGTCCTATTCAATGCTTGTCAACGGGCGTCCTGAAAGGGGTTTTTTCAGCCGCAACATGGAGCTTGACAGGGATTCCAGCTAGAACCTATGCTATTTGTTATTCCAATTGATGTCCTGGCATGTATGGTGGAACAAACGATTCAACAAGGAGTGACCACTGGCTGCTCTCTTGTTGACATCTCCATTCCTCTCCTACACTACGCCGATGACACTATTTTTTCATTAAAGTGGAAAGATGAGGCGAGTGGCATGGTGGCGGTGCTCATGGCCTCAAATTTCAGCGAAATTCGGTCGAATTTCTGTCGAATATCGATATCCAGTCGAAATCGAAATTCGACCGAAATGACCGAAATATGGGGGTCCTAGTACAAAAAATGATCGAAATGACCGAAATTTCGGTCGAAATTCCACCGAAATTCTATTTTGGTCGATACTGAAATGGTGACCGAAACCGACATTTAGGGCCTTGGCGGTGCTTGAGATCTTTGGTGAACTGTCTGGTCTATAAATCTGAACAGATGCAAGTTAACAGTTATCCCTTTTGGACTGTCAGCCATGGATACTGAGGCATGCGACACATAATTGGGTACATCACGTGGCTCGCTTTCGATATGCTATCTAGGTCTTCCTTTGACCTGCGGTCGACTCAGAATCAGACAATCTCCTTATTATTGAGAAGATGGAAAGAAAGCTGTCCATTTGGAACGCATCTTTGCTTTAACGAGGTGGTCATTTGGTTCTTGTGAAGACAGTTTTCGCAACAATTCTTGTATTCTTTATGTCGCCAAGACTTCTTCCAGTTGGAATCCATTCTCGTATTGAACAGATTATGCGGATATTTTTTAGTAAAGCAAGCTATGAAAGCAAGGGGATCCACCTGGTTGGCTGAGAAACTATTGCGCTTCCCAAGGGTGAGGGAGGTCTTGGGATCTCTTGATTGGGAACCATGAACATAGCTATAACGACAACAACAACAAAGACTTTTCACACATTAAGTAGGGTTGGCTACATAGATTCTTTGCATCATTCAGATCTATCTTGTGTCATTGTCAGGCTTAGATCCAAGTAACTAAGATCCCTTCGGATAGTCTCCTTCCAGCACTTCTTAAGCCTTCCTCGCCCTTCCTTAACTGACTCAACATCCCAAATCTCGCATCTTCTAATTGGTTCATCAGTCGACCTCCTTTGCAAATGGTCAAACCATCTTAATCAGTTTTCTCTCATCTTATTCTCTATCGGAGCTACACCAACTTTTCTTCTGATCGCATCGTTCCGAATCCGATCTTTTCGCGTATGACCACACACCCATCGTAGCATTTTCATTTCTGCTTGTGTTATTATCGACACATGTCTATGGTTCACATCACAACATTTAGATCCATAGAGCATAACAAGTCTTATGGCTACTTTGTAATACTTTTATTTGATTTTCAAAAGAATTTTCTTATCACATGGAATAATAGCCCAAACCATGAGCAATGCTCTTCTTCTAAAATGGACCACATACATCTAGGGAAAAGGGGAAGATCTATGTTGCAGACTCATCCCAGAATTTATGATATTCATGTGCATGACCTTATGGAGCATCACCCTTTTTTTCCACCTCGACGTTTTGGAAGGGTATTTGTTCCTTGTAACCATGGCTCCCAAGCTTTTTTGGACGGTTCTTGGGATGACTATATTGTCACCTTGGATGGACAATTGAACTGATAAATGGCCCTTTAACATCTTGTTTCCTGCACCTCTTTGCTCTGTATGCTGACCACAGGGCATTGGTGGCAGACTGTTGGGTGGATGGAACCTTCCTTCGTAACCAATCTCTCGGATCAACCATTGGAAGAACTTTTAGATCTCCTTGAGATGCTTAGCCTTGTTTGTGGTCCAATGGGTGACACATATCGTTTGATCTGGAGAGAGGGAGATTTCTATGTGAGACAAGCCCATAAAGCTATGGATAGATCGGTATCCCCAACATCTTAACAACTTGTTCGTGACCGCACGCTAATTTGGGAACTTATGGTGCCTTCCCGAATCAACGTTTTCATGTGGTTAATGCGAATGGGACGTATTATAATGATAGATCGTTGGTCTAGATTTCTAGTGGGAGGAGTTGATTGTTGCCCTCTTTGCGATGGTGTTGTCGAGACTATAGACTGTCTTTTTTTGCCTGTGATAAAACCTATAGGGCAGGAGCTCGAGATTGATTGGGTGAACCTTGGAGGTGTCAAGATCTTCTAAGAATTGGTGTGCATTGCCGGGAAACACCAACCAACTACGAGCATTCTACCTTTGGCAGCCATTTTGGTAATCTGGTTAGCTAGAATTGGTGTTATAATTGCTGCAGGTTGTTTTTATATTTAGAATGCTTTGTTTCGCACCAGGACTCTCCTTAAGTGATGGCTCCTATAAGGTAACCAGTAATCTCTTCAGAATTTAATATACTTGGTGCTGACACCATTCTATATTTCTTTTTTTTTTTCAAAAAAGTATCGAATTTTATGTATCTGATTGTGGAAAGGCTTTTTGTGGTGAAGCTTATGGATGCTTTTAGTTGTCTAATCACCCTCATCTAGTTAGACTTTAATTATATGTATATCTTTGGTTGAGAGATATGTCGATGCATCCATAGTTGTCTCCTACTAGAAAGTAGATAAGGTAGGTAACATTTTATGGAAGGTTGATTTCGCTAAGGCTTACGACGCTTTTGACTGGTTTTTTTGTTCGGAGCATCTCGTAGAGGTCCACCATGATCTTCGCTCTTGGGTCGTCTTGGATGAATAGATGTCTCCATCCATTTTGGTTAATAAGGAGTGTGAAGGTTGTAGGATCTCGAGGATACCTCTTGGTTTATGTAGATTTTGAATGAGTTGTATGGTCTTAATATTAACAAGTGGAAGTCTTTCTGGATAAACATTCCCGGATGGCCACCACAACCTACAGGGTGGGTGAAAATTTCACTGTACAAGCGGTCGGTGAGTTAAGGATGGCGTCCGGAGGAGCGAGTGGGGTGCGAAGGGCGAGGCGACCGAAGACCGAGGGTTCGAGGGTGCTCGGAGGCAATGGCGATGCTGGTGGTGGCTCTCGAGTGCATGGTGGCGGGTCTGGCGTGGAGGCGGTTGTGGAGAGTGGGTCACGGTCTCTCGCGCTAAGCCAGGTAAGCGGTGCTTCCGCTGCGGAGCGCGAGGTCATATCGCCTCCGCATGCAGTGCACCGCCTAGGTGCTTCCTCTGTGGCAAGGTTGGTCATCGGAGGTCCTCTTGCTGGTTCTCTTCGGCAGTCGAGGTCAACAGACTTCGCTTGGGCTCGCAGCGCCCGGCGTTGCGGAGGCGCGCGCATGTTTTGCTTCGGGAACGAGATACTCGCTCTTTCGCGCAAGTGGTTGGCAGCGGTGGTGCTGGCGCTACGAGTTTGGGTGGTGGTCGTGCACCTGCATGGGGGGCGGCACAAGGTTCCTGCTCTCGCTTTGAGGTGGGAAGTGGCTCGGGAGGAGCGTCGGCGTTGGGGTCTGATATCGCGGCGGCAATGGCGTTTCCTGTACGAGGTTTGGATGCTGTTTTTGCACCGGGCGGCGAGAAGGTGCCTGTGGTTCCTGGAGCCGGGGCTTTGGAGTCAGAGGAAGGCGTGGGTGTGATGCAAGGGGGGGTGGGGTGATGGAGCAACTGTCGACTGCGACTCGCGAGAATGGGGTGCATGGTTCTCATGGTGATACCTTGGGTAACTTCGTCGTGGTGGGGGTCTTGCAAAAGCCTGGTGCTGGGTGGGAGAACATTCATGTTGCTGCGTTGGATTTCCTGGGTGAAGGCTTCTCTGGGGACTTCGTCATCCTCGACGCGAGTCGCTGCTGTGTTCGTGGGCTCTCCCCGGTGCAACGGGAGAAACTTCTTCGATTTCGCGGTATCACCTGCGTGAAATGGCGGAGGCTGCGGGTGGCGGACGGTGCTGCCTCCTCCTCGGAGGTTTGCGTCGCGGAAGTTAGGGGGGTGCCTTTCCTCTCCCGATCGGTGCATGCTCTATCGAAGGTCGTCGGCCGTTGGGGGCAAGTCCTCGCCATCCTTGACGACGGTCTTGCACCTGGCACTGACTGGACCTGCTCACGGATCCTGCTGGAGTGCTCTCCTTCGTTCATTGAGGCGATGACAGGCAAGGTTCTCTTTGAGTCGCTGTCTTTGGGTCGCTGGACCTTCAAGGTGGAGTTCTTCTTCCTGCCGACGGCGGCGCCGCCGGTATATCCGCCTTCGTCGGGTGCGCCAGTTGCTTCTCCGACTTCTTCGACGGTGCACGCAACGGCGATGCGCGGTGACGGTTGGACTTCTTCTTGCCACGTGTCACCTACCAGGGATATTTTCGAAGCGACGTCATGCAAGGGCAACTGCTCGAGGGTTTTCGATGAGGCCCCTTGGGACATGCGAACACGTGGTGACAACCGCGTTTCAATGGCTTCCGAACTTCTCGAGGGCGATTCGCATCCCTCTGCTAATTCCTTTCTGTCGGCGGATGCTGCTCGCATGGATTCTACCACGCATGTGCCAAGGCTCCCTTTGATTCCGGTTGGCGGACCCGGTGTTATCGGATCATGGGTCTCTTCGCGGGCTTTATCGGATGGGCAACTTTCGGATCCATTTATGGCTTCGGAGGAACTTCTCTGGGTACCTGATTACTTGTGCCCACAACCCATCAATTCGGTGGCCTTTTCTTGCGAGGCTCATCTGGATGAATTGCAATCTCCTTCTATTATGATGACGCCTGCCTCCTCTTCTCCTTCTCAAGACTCTGCGCATTCTATGGTCATTGCGGGGGACGCTGTGGCCCTGTCCACTGTTTTTCCGGGGACGTCCCCTCCTCGGGACACTGCTGATGATGGGTCTCCTGGGGGGGAGGTGGCGAACCCCTCAGATGGTGTTATTGTGCTTGCGGGACAATCCCCTTTCTCTCGCTATGGTAGAAGCTACACTCGAAGGCGGCTATCTCGGCCTGGACTCTCTCTCTTTTCTTCTTGTCAAACGCTGCGCGAGGCGGTGGCGGAGGTGGCAGGCCTCCTACCGCTCGGTGACCGATCCCTTGGAGGTCTATGATGCTTGATTTCTGGTGCGCTGCGCTTTTTGGGATCCTATTGCGTTAATGAAGATATTGTCCTGGAACGTACGTGGTCTTGGGGACCCTGACCGTAGGCGAATTCTGGGTTCGCGCCTCGTTGAGTGGGATTGTGACATCACTTTCATTCAAGAATCTAAGTTGTCGGCGTTGGATGATGACTTATGGCGGTCCTTTGGAGCTGGCTATGTGGATGTTTTTCGTTCTTTAGATGCGTCTGGTGCTAGGGGTGGCGTGATCGTGGCCTGGCGTTCGTCGCGGTTCTCCTTCTCTTCGGTGCGGGAGGGCCGTCACTCCCTCTCCGTGGTATTGAATTCCTCTGCTGCTAATGCCTGCGTGGCTTTTACTTGCGTTTACGCCCCAACTTGTCATATCACTCGCCGTGAATTATGGGTTGACTTACGCGAGGACGCTAATGCTTTGGGTGACATTCCATGGCTGCTGGGGGGTGACTTCAATGTCACTCTGCTATCACAGGATCGCCCTCGGGGTCGCGGAGGGCAGGACCCGGGCTCTTCTGAATTTATGGAACTTATTAATGATTTGGCCTTCGAATCGCTTGTCCCAAAGGACATTTCTTACACGTGGAGGAATAATTCTTCAAGGTCGCGGATTGACAGATTTTTGGCAAATAACCACTTGATGGAGACTTTCCCTTTATGCGGGGTGTCCTCTAGACCGCGGTCTTTCTCGGATCACAACCCCATTATTTGGGAATCTGGGGATGATATTCATCCTCGTGGCATATTCCGTTACGAGAGGTGTTGGCTCCTTGAGCCGGGCTTCAGGGACCTCGTCCGAAATCATTGGGCTCAGGCAACTTTTCAGGGAAGTGCTGCTCGTCGCTTTGACCTTAAACTATCCTCCCTCAAAAGGTTGTTGGCTACATTTAAAAAGGAATCTCGTACTGCTCGTAGCGCCACTCGCAGGGCGGCTGACGAGGTGATAATGCGCTTGGATCTCGTTGAGAATGAGAGGGACCTGTATCAGGATGAGTTAGCCGAGCGTGCGGAGGCTGCGGACAAGGTGAAGGTGGAGGACCGGAAGCGTTTGATTGAGTGGCGCCAGCGCTCTCGGATGCGGTGGCTGAAGGAGGGGGACGCCAACATTGCTTTTTTCCACAGGGTCGCTAGTGGTCGTCGGCGTTCTAATTTTATCTCTTCTCTGATGGTTAATGGCGCCCTTGTCCAGGGGGAGCGGGAGTTGGGCGATGCCCTGGGAGCTTATTTTAAGGACGCGTTTGGGCGACGGCAAACGCGCACGTGGCGCTGGTCGGGGAGTGGGGCTTGCATGCTACCTAACGACGATGCGATGGCCCTTATTCGGCCTATTTCTACGGAGGAGCTCAGAGGGGCAGTTTGGGAGCTCAATTCCGAGGATGCGCCGGGTCCCGATGGCTTCCCCGTTTCCTTTTATCGGGATTTCTGGGATGTGCTTGCTAATGACGTTATGGATGTTACCCGCGAATTTTGTGATGGCAACCAGGGATTTGATAAAATCAACATGGCTCTTATTGTTCTCATTCCGAAGTGTTCGTCCGCTAACCGTATTGAGGACTTTAGGCCGATATCCATATCTAATGCCATATACCTTATCATTGCCAAGGTCCTCGCACGGCGTCTGGCTCCGCTTCTCGACTCCCTAATAGCGCCTACTCAAGCCGCTTTTGTGCGTGGTCGGCAAATCAGTGATTGCTATGCGGTGGCTTCGGAAATTATCGCGGCTTGGAGGAAAAACTGTACGAGGGGGATCCTTTGGAAGATTGACTTCGCGAAGGCATACGATTCCTTGGATTGGCGGTTCCTTTGGTCGGTCCTCAAGCGGAGGGGTTTTCCCTTGCTTTGGATCTCCTGGGTGCGTCGTTGCGTCACCACGGCATCACTTTCTATCCTTGTCAACGGGCGCCTGGCTGGGGGCTCCTTCCAGCCTCAGCGGGGGGTGCGGCAGGGGTGCCCCCTTGCTCCTCTGTTATTTGTCTTGGCTGCGGATGTCTTGCCTCGCATGATTCATAATGTGGCTGCGGCGGGGCTCACTCGCGGGTGCTCTCTTGGCCCCTTTCATGTACCTATCATACAGTTCGCCGATGACACTATCTGTTTTATCGAGGGCGGTGCCTCCAATGTGGCGGGTATGGCTACCACTTTGGAACTATTCAGTGACATTTCGGGGCTACTCCTCAACCATTCTAAATCTAGGATGGTCCCATTTTGTACTCCGTTGGCGGAGGTCGGGGAGTGCGCGTGGATTCTGGGTTGCCCTCCGGGCGATCTCCCTCTGGATTATCTGGGCCTACCTTTGACGGTGGGTCGTGCTCGCATCCGTGATTGGAGGGCAGTGGTGGAGAAGATGGAGGCTCGGTTGGCCGGGTGGCGTGCGGCTCTTTTTTCCCGCGGCGGTCGGTTAGTTCTCCTCAAGGTTGTTTTATCTTCGATCCCAATCTATTTCTTCTCAGTCAGGGGAATGCCAAAGGGGATCCGCCGAAGATTGGAGTCGACTATGCGGGGCTTTCTCTGGGGGAAGAAGGGGGAGGGGAGAAGGGGCGTGCACTTGGTGGGCTGGGATGAGGTTACTCGGCCAAAGAAGGAGGGGGGGTTGGCTGTGAGGCGGGTGGAGGTGGTGAATGAGGCCCTTCTGCTCAAAGGGGTGGCTAGACTATGGGGGCGGGAGGAGAATTTTATGATCAATTTTCTGAGGGAGGCGGTGGGTGTCGACCGGTTCTTTGACTCGCGTGGCCGTGTGCTGGGTCTTTCTTCCTCTTTCGCTTTTGGTGTCGTTAATGCCCTTAATCGAAACCGATCCCTTTTTGGCCTTAAGGTTGGCGATGGTAATTTGATAAGTTTCTGGAGAGACGATTGGACCGGAAGGGGTCCCCTCCAGGAACTTTTTCCCCGCTTATTCGCGCTGGCGTCGGATAAGGATTCCAATGTAGCCTCGTGCTGGGATGGTGCTTCATGGTGCCCCACGTTCGTGGCTAACCTCTCTGATAGGCGGCTGGAGGAATTCATTGCTCTGTTGGCTGTTCTCGCGGACGCTCCCACGCCTTCAGCTGGGCGTGATCATCTGCTGTTGAAGGATGGCTCTTTCTCCACCCGTGTGGCTTACCAGGCTCTTCTTCCTCCCTCCATCGGGGGTGACGCTTCACTCTTGCGTGACTGCAGTTTTTTTTGGGGCCTCAAGCTACCGGAACGAATTGGGTTTTTCCTTTGGTTATTTCGGCGTGGCAGACTGCTAACTCGTAGCCGGTGCACCTCGTTCTTTCCCAATGCCACTTCCATCTGTGGCCTTTGCGACACGGAGACGGAAACTATTGAGCATCTCTTTCTTCATTGTGGCCGTATTCATGACATCTGGGCTGACCTGGGCTGGCTTAACGTGTCGTCATTGGTATCCTTCTGTGATAGCTTGGTGAGCTCTCGGGGAAGAGCGCGGGCGGACTTGCTTATTCCGATCGCGCGGCTATGGAACATTTGGCTTGGGAGAAATGAAGCCCTCTTTGCTCAGCAGAGGTTCTACACCGAGAATATACTTTGTTCGGCCTCGCGCTTCCTTCAGGATTGGTGTGCTGGGTAGGGTCTCCTCATTGTAGCGGGGGTATATACTCTCGATACCTCCCGGTTTGTGTTGTTTTTTGATTCCTCTTCGCCCTTCCCTTGTAAGTATTTCTTTAACTCTTCTTTAATGCATCGGGGCGAGCACCTTCGAGTGCGTCCGCCTTTTTGAGCGTCAAAAAAAAGTGGAAGTCTTCCTTTGTGACTTTCGGCGTTGACAATGAATAATGATGTCAAAGGTGCAAATTTCGGTGAGATAAGGCCTCAACACTTTGCCCCTCCCTGGGATAGTCTAGGCGAGCAATCTGCTTGAGACATTGGAAGCTCAAGGCAAGCGCTTGATGCAAAATGAGGCATTTGTCCAATTTTCTATCCATTTTGGGTAATTAGGTTAATCATATATTTTAGATTTAAGTACTAAACATAGTATAGAACACACATACATTTACATACATAATATGCACAGACATACCTTATTATGGATGAGAACAATTAGATATGGATATAAACTAAAGCAGTAGGTACACCTCTAGCCCCAACAACGGATCACGTGGCCCATGATTGCAAATTTATTTGGGATCTCAAGTTGCCGAGTCGCATCGGCATGTTCCTATGGATTTTGCAGAGAGGTTGTATTCTGACAAGATATCGATGTCCTAGGCTCTTTGCTAGTGCATCTAAGACCTGCTCACTTTGTGGTGGTGAGGTAACGATGACTGATCACCCTTTTTTTCTCTTGTGAAAACCATCCAGGGTGTGGCATTAACTTGGTCATGTGTGGCCGAATCTCCAAATCTTCAGACTTTTTGGACAGCTTTTTGTGGGAATAAGCACCATTCTACTAAGGTGCTCATCTACCCAGTAGCCGTTGTTTGGGTTATTTGGCCAGCTAAAAATGTTGTGATCTTTGCTTCGAAGTGGTTTTATGCAGAAAATGTAATTTTTCATGCCAGGACTGCTATCGAGTCTTGACTTTTGTAAGTTCTCTCTTTTTGATTTAATTGTCTAGGGCACCCACCATAGCATGTTCCCCCTTTTTTGATTAAAAAGTGGATATGAATATAGGTGTCGCCACATCCTTCTAAATTTTAAAACATGAATACAAATCAGATACAAATATTTACAGATATCAAACATTGATGGATATGAACGGATGTGGATGTAAAAGAATACATATTGTATATGAGTACTTGTAGAAATACTTTATTATTAGCTTTTGTATACATGTATACGGTGGTTTGTACACAAAATTATATAGGGAAGGAACATTCATTTTCTTAAGTATAAAATTAGAAGCTTCTTATTCAAATATATTAAGATTCGTCATTTTGACTTTTTTAAAACACGAGGAGTTTGTTTTTAGGCACACGCCTATATGGTGGAGGCTCTTTTTTCTTTCCAAAATTGGCGATCTCTTTATAAACTAATATTAATTAGAAATCCTAAATATAAAAGCCAAAAGTCAACCTGGAATATTTGAGTCTGAATGTTCTTTTATATAAACTATTCACTGTCAGTGATCAAAGCATAAACTCTGGATAACCATAATGCACACAAAAAGGAAAGGTCGATCTACTGGACTAGCAAAACTCCGCTAGAAACCCTTAACATGCCATGGATCTAACCTAGGCCAAGCTCACCTCCCTCTACATCACTTGGAAAACATGTCCTCGAGAAGTCCAGGAAGTCTCAACCTCAGTTAGTCCTTGCAACAAACTTTTCCTCATCAAAATAGGTATGAAGAAAGGCGTCGTTGTCTAGGACTACCGAATTATCTTTAGTGTCGAAGCCTCGCTACAAACAACCACATCATTAACGAATGCCTCTTATGCTACCAAAACTTGAAAGATAAACGTTCTTACCTCTAAGAAGATCAATGTTAGAGGTCACATATCGAGACCCATCTCGATATGTGGAGGCTTTAATGAGAAGGTTCCTGTGGTCAGACGGTAAGCAACATAGTTTGGGAATGCACCTGGTGAAATGGGAAGAAGTGACAAAGGAGCGTAGGGATGGAGGCCTGGGGGTGTGCGATGTTGAATCTATGAACAAGGCACTTTTGGCAAAGTGGGTGATCTAAATCTAGGGCCCTTCTGGCTCGTTGGCTGCCAAGCGAGTGAGGAAGATATATAACGTTGGGGGTGAATTGGTGGCTAGGAGCGCTCGTTATGAGTTCCCACTCTGGGTCGGGATCCGGGAGGTGATGCCTTTGGTATCTCATAGGTTGCGCCCAAAGGTAGGGGATGGGCGCACTATCAAGTTCTAGTGCGACGACTGGACGGGCGAGGGAGCCTTGGGAGATAGGTATTCGAGACTGTTTGCTTTTGCGACATCTAGGGAGAGCTTCGTTGCGTAGGTGGTAGATTCGAGCACGTGGTCGCCAACCTTTCTGTTTGATATGTCGGATCAATGGTTCACCGGGTGACCTGGAGCAGGGATTGGACCACTTTGTATGGGCGGGCAAGCGATTCTTCGTTAAGCGTGCGTACGAGGAAGGGATCACCGCCTTCGTGTGGTGCATGAGAAGGGATCGTCTATGCGATAAAGTGAGGAGGGGGAGGATCTTGGGTGTCAAAGACATCCTCTGCGACAGATGTCACATGATGGAGGAGGACATGGATCACCTCTTCTTCAAGTGCCCAATGTCGGCACAGGTTTGGCAGAAGGTGGGGATCCAGTGGGTGGCGATGGACGGAGCGGACGCTTTTTGGAGGTCAGTTCGAGCAATGGGGAGCAGATCATCGGACAGTTGCTCTGAACCTTTTGCAGCTCTCTGGGCGATATGATTCGAGAGGAATGATGTGGTGTCCAAGAATCAAAGTTTTTACTCAGAAAATGTTGTAGCACATTGTAAAGCTTTGTATAACTCCTGGGTTACCAAGTAATGTACTTGAAAATCTTTTAGTGAAGTAGTTAGTGCGGTGACTCACGTCGGGAGTCACCTTCTCTTTTATAAAAAAATACCGAGACCCATCTCCACGATCGATCGTGTAGAGGATCTTGGCCCCGAACTTGTCGAGCACCCCTTCCTAATTTGTCAATTGGCTTCAAAGGTGCACCGCTCACTAGTACCCCTATTAATTGTCAATGGATATACCTCTTGATTGACAAAGCCACATCCTTGACCAAGGGCAACCGCCTCCGAATCGACACCCTAGACTACAATGTCATCTAAGAACCCACCAAAGGTGGCAACATGCTCTAATGCATGTCATTTAACAACAACAAGGTCACTGATTATCTGATCGAATGTTTTTCAGTGGTGCCTAAGTTAAGCTATTGCCGAACCCTCCATTTTCTCCAGTAAGATTGATGAGTCAGTGGTCCCATATCACGACCCCCAAGCACGTGTCCTCCATGATCTTCAACATGTGTCCCTCCACCTCGTGCTTCATCAGCTCCAGCCCAAAAAAACCCTTCAGCAATTGTGGCGCTCACACTACTGGTGGCCAGCACTGTAAAGTGAAGCATACCATGATCCTGAAGATTAGCGTCAAATGACCCACTCTTTGTATTGAAAACATCTCCCCTCATGATATGCCCTTATATTCCAAACACCTTTGCCTTGAGATAGGAACATAATATCTCATCTTCGACCAACCTTCCTTATTTTCCTTTTCTTTCCCTCCTCCCCTCTCCTTTTGCTCACTCATGAATATGCATGTCTCAACGTAACTATTTTTTGAAAGGAAAAACTATGTGAGATTGAGAAGATCCACATCTAAAAACTTTTATATATAGTCATAGGTTTAAATACACAATTACAAATACCAAGGCTCTAGGAGCGTCTTGGCATGTTCCAAGAAATTCTCCATATAATTTCTCTTACCTCGGGAGATAACCCCATTCATCACCTACCACAGGGACCAAAGAATAGCCGTAATCCAATCCTTGTATGGTATAGATCCATGACTCAACCAAGGGTTTAAGTATCGGTTTCGAATATCGTATCGGTACCCTGTCGATACGATATTTTGTCAAAATTTCGACGAAATTTCTATGACATTTCGCCCATATCGACCACCATTTGTGAAGAAATGACCGAAAACTGACCTCATGTTGCCATTTCACTCGAGATTTCGGTCCCTTGTCGAAACCGAAATTTTGCCGAAATTTCGTCGAAATTTCGCAAAATCTGAAACAATGAACTCAACTAATCAATCGATTCCCGTCGTTGTTATCATCAAACTCATGCCAGCCAATGCCCCCATCATCTCGGTGGTGATCAAGCCTTCCTCCCCATGTGACGGTTCATCCTCATCTTACCTCCTCCTCGTACGCATGGCATCACCAGATCCCCCTCTCGCTTTGACATCCTCCGTGTCCCTGAAATCGTGACGACGACGATGGGTTCCCTATTGGGGGACATACCTGATGATTAACACCCTCTACAGCTGCAGAGCATTTTTGACATGTCTCATCATAACATTGTATCTCAATCACCAAACTTCATGTATTATACTATATACCAATTTTTTTGAAGCTTTTGCGTATAATTGCTTGTCAAAAAAATTGGTCATTTTACCTCGGTTGATGAACTCGGCTTGTGCTTTATGTAAAGGTAAAAGATCCTTTTATCCTATCTTCATGCATTGGAGCTTTCAACCAGAGAACTTTCAATAATATTTTTGTAGTAAAAGCATTGTAGTCCGGAATTTGTTCCTTTTGGCTTGACCGATGCAGAGATCGTTTTTTGTGTTGGTGGTTGTGTTAGCTGCGGCGGGACTTGCCCCTTAGATACATTGTGGTACCTTTGGTGTCTGAGAAGATGTGTGTTGATGATTGGTTACCGATGGAGGAAAAGTTCGTGCGAAGATTGGCAGGTTGGAGATCGGCATGCCTATCCAGAGGTGGTAGATTAGTGCTGTTGCGGTTGGTATTGTCTGCGATACCAATATTCTTTTTCTCTTCGAGGTTGATGCCTATAGGTGTGTGGAAGAAACTTGTGGCCATTATGAGGTGATTGTTTTGGTCGTTATTTGGGAGTTCAAAGGGGATCCCTTTGGTGGATTGGAGCACTATTTCTTGTTCAAAGTAGGACGACGACCTTGGGATTCGTAGCTTGGTGGATATGAATAAGGTTTTGCTCATCAGGTGGGTTGCATGTATTTGGGACATTTGTAGCAGTTTGGCTTGCATCTTGATCCGGAGGATTTACGGGTCTGGCCTCTTTCCCCGATATCGGTGATCAGGGGGGCACATGCCTTCATTTTTCTAGCATGATGTGTGCAGTGTTGCGCTTGAGATCCACCCTTTTCTGAGACTGGTTGTGGGGGGCGATATGGGGTTCCGCTTCTTGATGGACGATTGGAGCGAGGGTGGGGCTTTACAGGTGAGATTCCCAAGGCTTATGGCTCTGGCAGAGGATTAGGATTACTCGGTGGCGGATGCTTGGGATGTACTCTTTTTTCCCGCAATTTAGGTATTACATTTCATATCAAAAGTTGGAGGAGCGAACTTGGAGGGACCTACTCACGGACGTAATTGTTGGAGCTGGTGTGATGGCTCGTTTCGGTGAAGAAGGCTTACAACGCCTTTAAGGGTCCCTTGATTTCTGACCCAAGGGGATATGCGGTAGACTGTAGTCAGATCTGAAAGTGGAAGGTCCCAGCTCGGGTGGTGTTTCGTCGGGATCGTTTCTATGTTGAGAACGTTTTGATTCATGCTAAATCGTTGACTGAGAGTTGGAACTTGTAAATTTTTTACCACTGTTGTATATAACATAAGATTGTAATAAATATTTAGTGATAAATGGTGAAATTTCAGGCAAACCCCTATACGGTAGAGGCCCTTTTTTCTTTTTTAAAAAAAGTCGTTTGGGAAGCGAATTGTACCTTAAATTACATGGTAGTTAGTTAGCAATGTAAAAAGGATATTTGCCACCAAAGCACGGTAAAGGAAAATGCAACTCTCAAAGATAGCTCATCGTTAGATTTGATCACTGATAGATAGAACCATTCACCTTGGTAAAAGCTAATTGTATTATTTACTATGAAAGTATGGTGAAGGAGAACCTTAGGACAATAGCAAAAAGGTTATTACTCTGGCAAGTTTAGAAAAATACTTTGCGAGGATGCATGCCCTATACTTGAAATGGTCCGATCTATGTTCGGATGTCACGTAATGAGGGCTTTGTGCATCAGCTGCACTTTGTTTACCATGATGTTGTTGTGGTATGGATACTATTGAAAGAAAGGGGGAATGACAAAGAGTGACACCTGGTGCTTGCAATTCTTGTGCTATAGAGGTTGGGGAGTGCTAGGAAGGTCTCTGTGGTTGATCGCAAAACCCATAGGTGGGACCTTTGCTTAAGATATGGTGTGTAGGGTCATCGGATGAGTTCATACAAAGATCCAATATGGTGTTTCCGTTATGGAGGATTGGGTCACCGCTAACGAAGATGCTCGGTACCGTGGAGGATGCAGGAGAAGAAGGTGGTTGAGGTATAAGAGGGAACGACTAAGACTTCGAAACCAATGTCAAAACATGGTGCGTATGTTTGTAAGGGATGGAATATGTCCGGGCTGCTGATCGATTATGTCCTTGCTAGAGCATGTATTGCTAGTTTTGTCAATCTTCACATCGCCATTGTCTGACATCGGCTTGAATATTGGACCATCATTTGGTTGAGATATTATAGAACTGGGATGCTTGTTGGTTTGCGCTAGGGTCTCACATGCAAAGAGATTGATTCTTGTTGGAGTATCGAGAGGGAATGGGGTTCACTGGCACAAACCTTGTTTTGGATATGACACATATTTTTAGTTACAGTACACAATTTTGTCCATAAAGGGTTTGCAACTGAGGATGAGAGATGTTGAGATAGTGAGAATATTAGATGGTGTTGGAGAGGTGTTGTCCATCATCTCCTATGACCTAGCAAAAAGATCGACGCGGTATGTATTTGTGGAGGTCGTGGCTCGTGGGGTGTTGTGCTTACTTTCTTTGACTTGGTGGTTGCGCGATCAACGTTTCACCTAAATTTGGTGATGCCCGGGTGGTCGACTTTGCTCCAACCAAAGGAGATTGGTCGAAAGGGGGAGTCAGGGAGGCAACCAATGATGCCTTCCCGGTATTCATTATCGATTTGTTGAGAAGACGAATGGACGGGAGTCTTTTTGCAGGACATTTAGAAGAATCCAGAAGAGAAGATTGACTCGACCTTAAGGGAGTCTCTTGACAGATGCTCCTTCTTAGATGCCCTAATGAGTGGGATTGACTGCACTATCCATCAATAAAATTGATTGATTAATGAAGGGCTTGTGGATTTGGATGATTTTATTGTAGCAACGAGACCGAATAACCTGGTGCATCCTGTGACCATGCTTGAACATCCATCTCGGCCATCAGTGGAATGTGCATACCCTCTGACTTAAACAAGCGCTGATCCTTTGATTGAGAGTTTATCGATTTATCGTAGTTATTAATGGAGGATACAGAGCTTGGACTCCCAGACCTGTAGAGTACGACACAATTCACTACTTCTTCACCTCTGTCACTCCAAATCTCTTCGTCTATGAAATCACAGACCTATGTTCTTCCATTGGTCTTATTGTTGGTTCAGACTCGACTTTGAACTTGTTGTAGCTAGATCCATCACCCCCAAGGCTCATCATATGGTTCCCCCGCATGATGGATGTTCAAACCTGTTCCCAGTGGAGATGCATTAATGGCAAATGGAAGAAGGTCCCTAAGGAGAAAGGATACACATGACTAGACCAATGTTCAGGAAAGCGGCCGAGTAAACTGCACTCTCGTACTCGGTTGCCTTGCCGCCCGAGTATGATGAAACGTCCATGTATGTAGGTTGACCCGCATACTCGGCCGAGTATACCCGCTATGTGGTCGCCTACTCGACTGCTTTTCTAATATTTTTTATCTAACCTAAACCCAAAGTAACCCACTCGGGACACCCGCATAATAACATAAAACTGCGTACTTTCCCTTTGCATACTCTCCTGACTAAGGATGTTAACAAATTATTAAATATATATATATATTAATAATATTAAATACCAAACAACATACTCCCCACATACTCTCCTGCATACCACATACTCTCTATGTAGTGACCCCTTTGATTGAATACCACATAGCTTCTTCCTAAACATTGGGCTAGGCAACGGTCTAGAGGTTAACAACATCCTCTTATATTCCTGAGGATGGAACCGTAATGTGGGATGGAGTCAACCTGAGATCAGTTATACTAATGCGGTAAGGATTCTAAGAATCGGAAATTGGGACGGTTGGGATGCTCGATCTCTCCAAGACTGGTGGAAGCATGGGACATGGAGTTCAATATCGGGGTGCAACTCTGTTACGATATGGTTGATTGTGAGGGATCATTCCACTATTAGGGTTGGCCTCGTTCCCCAAGATGTAGGAATTTCACTCACGACATTTCTATCGACGAGATAACTTTTCAAGGTGACAAGGAGGTCTGGCGGGCCTTGAGTGCCTTCTGTTTCTTATTGAGTAGAAGAACGTCTCGAGTTGACGAGGATTGGAGAGGTTGGTGCATTAATCGTATATCACAGAGCTATGCAGAAAATCTTATTATTGATTTTGAGGAATGGGAAGTTTAGACAACAATGTTCCAACTTAATGCGGAGGAGGCTCCTGCACCAGACGACTTCTACATGTTGTCCTATAAATTTGGGAGGTTGTTAAAGATGATATTTAGGTTGTCCTTCATGAATTCAGAATGGGTAATTTTGGCTTTGAGCACCTTAACAGAGCCCTCATCTTCCCGTTGCCGAAGTTGGAGGTGGCCATGCATGTAGAGGAATTTAGCCCGATTAAACTCAATAATGAAGTCTACCTTATCATCTTTAAGGTCCTTACAAATCATCTTCGTGGAATAATGTATGGCGTTGTCTCTCCGGAGCAAAACAACATTTGTACCAGACACGAATATTGCTGAGAGCCTCATCCTTGCATCTAAGATGGTGGAGTGGAAAAGAAAGCAGATCGAGTTGTTCTTGTGGAAAGTTGACTTTTTCAAGGCTTAGAACTATTTGACTGACACCTCTTATGGTGCCATCCTTCGGTGTATGGGTTTCCCAAATACCTTGATTGCATTGACAGCGAAGTGCATCACAATGGCATCATACTCTATACTGGTGAATGGCATTGACTTCTGGAAGGTGGGTTCTCCCAACCACAACGGAGTATTCGTCAGGGATGTCCCTTGGCTCCAGTCCTCTTTTTGATCGTTGTTGATGCTCTTGCGGGGTTGACAAGACCGGCATCCCAAGCAAGGACGGCGCCAAAACAGATTTGAGGAGGGGGTTCCCCCTATTTAAAAAATATGTTTATCAATTATGATATTATCGCATTCATTATATAAGAATAGTGTGTTGTGAAGGATAAATTATATCATCTATATCTTTCACATAAATATTAGTTCGGAATGTTGAACTTATTTATTTTAATCAATTGTACGTTTTTGATTCAATCTTAGCTAAACTGACATCACAAATGTTCCATGTTGTTGAGATTTTTTTGTGACATTTATAACCTTTTTTAATTGGACATATTATGATATGTTCAAATTTATTTTTTTATCTTTGGATTTTGATTACTTACGACATACACTAACATGTTCCAAATTTGTTCCAAATCAAAAATATAAAATACTCAATTTGATACTTTTTATTATCAAGTATAAATATTAATATATCTACGAAGAAAAATACAACGATAAAGAATGTGTGTATTTGACTACCTTGGTAATAAATAGGATAACGATTAACTATAAACCTTGACAATAAATTGATTTTAAAAAAAATAAAATTTTTGAGCCGAGAATTAAACCTCGTATCTATGTAAGTGGTAATAAAATTGGATGGAAACTCTATGTATTCTATAGTTTGATCCTAAAAAATGGATGCCTATTGAGATAATTAGGATAGGGATACATTATAAGTTGATCCATTTAAGATGTTATCCGATATAAAATGATCCAAGGTAAAATTTTATTATTGTTTGGTAGAACTTTTTTGTTAAAAGATATATTATCAATCGATAAAATTTATGGGTATTTTTTTCGTAAAGAGATGAAGGAGGGCATGTATGAGTTTTACCCTAAAAATCCAATGAGAACACTATATATTTGAAATCTTATGATTTTACCTTAAAAAATCTATACATGCATAATTATTTATAGATATTATATGTAAGTTTATCTAAAAATTTATGATGGGAGGGAATGTGTCGATCCCTGCCCCCTAAATCCGTCCTTGGTCCCAAAGGTGGTTTCTATCCGGGCTTCAGAATGGCAATATCACTATCCCTCTACCACAATACACGGATGATATAATCCAATTTATTGAAGGGGACGTGGAGCAAACTACTTGTTGATGGATATTTTCGACTATGATTTGGATCTCTGGATCAACAGAGAGAAGTCGACATTGGCCTCCTTTGGTTCTGACAATGGGAAGTGCGTAATGTGTTTATGAGACTTCCTGGTCCAAACTTAGCCCTTCTGGTTACATACTTGGGTCTTCCCTTGGTGTCGGGAAAGCTTTACTATATGGATTGGTGTCCCCTCGTTGACCATGGCCTCAAATTTCAGCGAAATTCGGTCGAATTTCTGTCGAATATCGATATCCAGTCGAAATCGAAATTCGACCGAAATGACCGAAATATGGGGGTCCTAGTGTAAAAAATGACCGAAATTTTGGTCGAAATTCCACCGAAAATCCATCGAAATTCTGTTTAGGTCGATACCGAAATGGTGACCGAAACCGACATTTAGGGCCTTGTCGTTGACAGATCTAAGAAAAAACTATCGAAGGTGGAAGGTGAAAATACTTTCTAAAAGCATGTAGTTGATTCTATTCAAACTCATCTTATCAACAATCCCCATGTTTTATGCTCCACTAGATTAATTCTAGTCAATGTAAGAAAGAATATCGAATACTTGATGCATGATTCTTTTGTGCAAATTAGAGGCATAAGAAGGAAGACATACACTTGCTTGATTGGGCCAGACACAATGACCGGGTCGAAATTGGAGGGTGTTCTTGGAGTTCTTAAGATTGAGCAGATGAATAAGGCCCTCTTGGCTAAATGGGTTAAAATTTGGGATAAGAATGTATACTAGGTTAGTCGCCTGATGTTGAGTATTTACGATGTTGGGGGAAACATAATAAGGCCTTGAATTGACGTCCTTGTACCACTTGTGTTGTGGCATGGTATTTCCAGCTCTCTTTCGGACTTAGCGAATTTCTTACAACCAGTTATCGGCAATGGTGATCTTTTCGGATTTTAGTTAGATGATTGGACTGACTCGAGCATGCTTTGTGATTGGTATACCCTAGGTTTTTTGCACTTGCTACAGATCGAGAGGTTTGTCTGGTGTAGGCTTTGTCAGACGGGACTTGGGAACCTCCTTTTGTGATAGATTTCTCTAAGCAATGTTGGGCGGAGGACATGGAGATGTGCGGTGACATGGATGATGTTGGCAGAGTATCAGGGGGAGGGGACATCGGAGATGCGCAAACGAGTCTTTCTGGTGAAAAAACCTATAGGTCTCTCTCAACTCATATGGAAGTGGTTTAAGATGATTTGCGACTTGACTATGGATTAATTTGGAAGAGCAAGATACCGCCGGGTATTAAGGTTTTTTTGTGGCAGTAAGACAGTCATCTACTAACGAAGACCCATAGGAACATGAACTGACAAACGGGGGACCTGACACAGCTTTCTCGAGATGTGAGGATGTGGTGGAAGACCTGGATTACCTTCTTTTTGATTGCATACACTCGGCTAGAAATTGATAAAGAGCGTGTATCTCTTGGCTTAGTACGAACAACTCATCTTCATTTTGGAGCTCCATCCGTTCGATTTGTGGCAGCAATTCACATGAGGATTTTTCGGTGCCCTTTGCTTATCTTTGGGCAATTTGATGCACCAGAATTAAGCTCATCTTCTGCGGTCAGAGATTTTATGCTGAAAATGTTATAGAGCATAGATAGGCTCTGGTTTTAGCCTGGATTCATGTATTTTGACGGCTTAAGTTAATGCATTCGTGGTGGGTCCCATCTCGGGGATACAGTCTTTTTTTCAAGAAAAAACTATGGTGGCATGCGAAGTTTACAAAACTCGCATTACTTGTTAAGATATCTCCAAAAATAGGCTTTTCACATCTGCAGAATTCTAGTCCAAAAAGATGCAAATAGGAGAAGTTGATATTGAGAGAAGCATGTATGCAACTTCCGTTTCGTTTCTTTTTGTTTTTTGGAAGGTCGTTCATGTGTTTATTATCTAACTGTAATTGTATTTTATTTTAGAGCATTTTTACTTTGCCATAGTTTTGGTTTTACCGCATATAAAGTTCTTGGTCATATGCTGTTCCAGGTTGCTGATGAACTTGTGGCCGAGTTTTCTGATCCTAACAATAATCTTGCATCTCCTGATCAGGTGAAATGTAGTCTAGTTCTAGTAATGAATGTCCAGCTTATCCTAGTTTTACTGGAAAACAAGGGAGAAGGTTATGACCCCCTCTCTTTTTCTAGCAGCAACAATATGATGAAAAAAATATACGGCGTAGGGTTTATGATGCCTTGAATGTTCTAATGGCTATGGACATTATCTCCAAGGACAAAAAAGAAATACAGTGGAAAGGTTTGCCTCGTACCAGCTTGAATGGTATTGAAGAGTTAAAGGTTAGGCATTCTCTTAGACGAGTTTATGATTTAAGTACGTGTGATTTTCTTTGAAACCTTGTTACTTTTTTTGCAGGCTGAACGCATTTCTCTGCGAAACAGGATTGAAAAGAAAACTGCTTACTTAAAGGAGTTGCAGGAGCAGGTATGTTGCTAGTCTTTTTCCTTCTTAAATCGTTCTTATAATATAATTTTGGGGCTTGACTCTAAATAAAACATTACTTTTTTTATCGATGTGGCAGTTTGTAACTTCCTTGTTTTTTAGATAAATCTTTATTCATGAAGAACATCTTAAAAAATGTGAGCCATGCATTAGTGACAAATCTTGTGGTCTTTAAAGAGTGTCCAAAATGTGGCATAATGATAGGTGGGGATCCTCTAAATATAAAATAGCAACAAAGGGTGTTAGGAAATCATGTGCTCATTGAAAACACAACTCGAGCTCAACTTGTTTATGGCTCACGAGTTCCTCCACAAGTTTAATGAGTGGAGCTCAAGTCATGGCTTCACCTCGAAAGCCATAACAAGTAGAGTTTGAGGTGAGCATTGTTCGACTTCTTAACTCTATTTGATAGTAGTATTATATATTTAATATGCATATATGCATACATTCATGTATATTCATATGCATGTGTGTATTCTATTACAGGTAGTTGGTGTGATCCTCTTGTGAACATGAGGTCACATGTTCAATTCTAATATCGAACCGCATGTATATTTAATTTCCTTTAGATTTCTATCAAAGTAGCTTGAATTAGATTTTTTCTCAAATTGGGACTTTTAAATCCATGTATATGGAGGATAAGTAAACGCTTGATTCCCCTCTCAGTATAAGGGGAAATATGCCATTGTAAAAAATCCTGTTGTGCATGTGTTGCAAATAGTTATCATGCACCTTAACATTTAAATGATAAAATATTGTTTATTTGCCACTCAACAATGCAAGAAACTCCTTCCTAGGGGTAGCCTGACTAGTTGGAGGTGATTTCAACATCACTTTGCTCTCTTCAGATCGCCCTTAGTTGAGAGGTCAAGATCATGGTTCAGTTTATTTTACAAACTTGATAGATGAATTGGAGCTTGTGGTGATTGATACGACATACACTAGATACACTTGGAGGAACTCTGGGTCCTGTTCTGAAATTGATCATTTTCTGGCTTCTGTGAAGCTTCTTGAGGCCTTCCCTCTTTGGGCTTCTTCGTCCAGACCCCGTACCAGGTCTACCCACACACCTCTGACCTGGGAGTCTGGGGATGTCTCTGCAACTAGGGGTTTCTTCATATTTGAGAGTGCTTGGTTACTTGAGGTGAACCTCAAAGATATGGTCCGTAGCCATTGGGCTTCAAAGTGGTTTTAGGTTCCGCAGCGTCTCGTACAAGGTTCAGAAAGTCGATATGCGATATTCGTTCGGTCAGGCGGTCTGAAGCGAGTAAGCGGATATGCGGAAGTATATGCGGATTATGCGGTTTGTATTATTTTAATTTTAAATTAATTGAAGTAATAAATTGAATTCAAATATTAGAGATTTATGTTTCGAAAAAATAACAATAGATGAAATATGCAGATTCATGGAATTCAGATAACACCTTGCACATGCTGCCTCTAATCAGAATATTAGTCGTTATGACTACACTATCCACCAAACAACTGCCTGGGATAAACACTATCTGGAAGGGCCAATGAGGTCACCCATCGCCACAGGAAGGGCTATTTCATAGATTTATTAATTGTGTTAGTATTGTGTATGACAATCTTGATGTCTATCAAGATTATATATTAATGGGTTGTTTTTATATCTATAAACCCGAAATTGGAAAATATGTAACTTTCATTTATTTATTATTGTGTTTGTTTAAATACCAAGTATGGCTATTTCCAACTCATTCTCCATTAATAGAAGATTATTTTCACTGGGAACTTGATAAATTCTTCAATTTGCAGATCATAATGAAGTTGAGCTCCTCTGAATCAAGTTTGCTAAGGGCTCAATATGCATGCATGTATATGCATTTATTTTGATGCTTATATTTAAAAACTGTAAATATGAAGGACTTTAGCATAGAGTACTCAGCAACCTCAGTCACCATCACTCCCAAATTCTCTATTGTCATTGCTCCTGTTTTGCATAACCATTGTTGTTGCTCCACCCACATAATTGTAGTAAAAGCTATTAAAACTATATCAGGTTTATGAATTGCTTTGGTTCTACTTGTTGACACATGGGGCTGAGTTCCTTTGTTTGGTGAGAGGGCCTGTGTTGAGGGATGCGACAGAACCCCCATGCACCTAAAGATGCGGTTGAGTAAAAGATGAAGCATGTATGAAAGGGCTCTATACAAAAGGCGGCCTAGTATGCGGCCGCATATGCGATTTACTCGACCACATACTCGCCCAAACCGCATATGGACCGAATACTGGATTTGTGGTTCGGTCCAGTGCTCGACTACGCATATGCGGCCGCCTGGGCTGCCTTTCTGAACACTGGTCCCGTATGGCTCAGAATTTAGTCTCCTTGTGCATCCAACTATGCTCCTTCAAGAAGGAGATTTGAGAGGTTAAACGAGCGTGTTTGGTTGAGGCAGAAGTATAGGTGTGCAGTCTGGATAGGTTGGAAGACATCAAAGAGTTTTTAGCTGATGAATTATCGGTCAGAGCAGTGGCTCGAAGAATAATCATGGCAGAGGACAAGAAACGTGTTGCGGAGTGGAAACAAAGATCCCGTCATTCTTGGATCAAAGAAGATAATATAAACACAACCTATTTTCATAGAATAGCCAGTGGGAGATGTCATCAAAACATGATATGCATTGTAATAGTAATTGATAGCAGGGTGGAGGGTGGCCCTGAGATGGGACATGCTATTGCTGATCATTTCATGGTTTATGGAGAAGAGATGATGAGAAGCCTTGGAAATGGTCTCGTTAGGGGCCTCTCAAATCTCTGAACAACATGCTAATTACTTGGTTCAAGAATTAACAACGTAGGAGGTGAAAGTAGCTGTTGGGAATCTGACGGTGATGGAGCATCGGGTCCTGACGGTTTCCTGATGTTGTTTTCTGTGTGTTCTAGGAAGTGGTTGGCGGTGATGTTGTGGACGTTGTGAAGGAATTTGTGAGAAAAAAATGCAGGTTTTGAGAAGGCTCTCATATTCTCTTTACCAAAGAAAGAGGTGTCGGAGAGAGTGGAAGATTTTCAACCAGAGTGGAAAATGCAGATTTTCAACTAAAGCATATGGACTTGTGCTTTCTCTAGATGGTGATATCTCGACTAGGCTTTCTGGATACCTAGATCTCCAGGATGAAGCGATGTGTCACAACAACCTCTTACTCAGTGCTCATCAATGGTTGTCTTGAGGGATGTTTCTTTCAACCTCAGCGAGGTGTTAGATAGGGATGTTTTCTTGCCCCCATGCTTTTTGTGACTGCAACGGATGTCTTGCCTTGCATGGTTGTGCAAATGCTTCATAATGTTCTCCTTCGGGATACACCAGTGAGGATATATATATATATATCCCTCTTTTGCAGTATGCAGATGACACAATCTTCTTTGTTAAGGGTGGCAAGGAGGAGGCCAAAGGAATGGTTGTATTTGATTTTTTGGTAAACTATCCGAACTTATTCGTAACCATGGGAAATCAGTGGCATTCGCTTTTGGTCATCTGACCAAGATGCGCATGATTGTTGTGATGAGATGGGTATAATGTGGATCTCTACCTATTCTCTACCTTGGGCTTCCCATGTCGGTTGGAAGATTAAACATATCTGATTGGTTGCATATTATTGAGAAAATGTAGAAAAAACTCTTGGGTTGGAAGGCGGCTATTATTTCACACAGCGGGAGGTTGGTGCTTGTGTAGACGTCATCTTTGTTATTCCGATTTTCTTCATGTCATCTGATTAATTGGGAGATTGTTACTCCGTCGAAGGTGGATAATGGCCTTGGGACTTCACGCCCAGAGTCCATGAACGAGGCACTTCTCAAATAGGTTAGCAGAATTTAGGGTTGAAGTGAAGACATGTGTTGTCGTCTCATTCGCAAAATTTATAACATCGAGGTGTGGAATGATTTTCCCATCACCCACTTTTTCACCCTTTGGCCTTCTGGAAGGGGATAAACTCGATGGTGCCTCATTCTCAAGAGTTCTTTCGTTTGGTGCCTTGAGATGGTAACTCTTTTGCGCTCTGGACTGAAAATTGGTTGGGAGAGGGCCCCATATCTGTCAGATGCCCTCGCCTATTTGCCTTGGCTGCCAACTGTGGTGCTTGAGTGTCGAACTGTTGGCTCGATGGCAACTTGATGCCATCATTTTTGATGGATTTCTCAGATTGGTGTCTCGAGGAGTTCCTTCTACTCCTAGAATCCCCCAGGCAGCTAGATTGACCGACCAACGGACGTAATCACTGGGTGTGGAGAGGCAATACATTCTTGGTTAAACGATTCTACATAGCTATCTCCAAACCACCGCCCCCATGGACAACTTTATTTGGTAGTTAAAATTGCCAAACATAATAGGTTTCTTCCTGTGGTTGTTGCATAGAAGGCATATTATGATGAGAGATCGTTGTGCATGTATTTAACAGATGTCCCCTTTGTGAATTCCACATTAAGACAGTGGATCACATTTTTCTACTGCATGAAAACATCAGCTATCTGGGAGAGTTTGATGCATGGCCTCAAATTTCAGCGAAATTCGGTCGAATTTCTGTCGAATATCGATATCCAGTCGAAACCGAAATTCGACCGAAATGACCGAAATATGGGGGTCCTAGTACAGAAAATAACCGAAATGACCGAAATTTCGGTCAAAATTCCACCGAAATTCCATCGAAATTCTGTTTTGGTCGATATCGAAATGGTGACCAAAACCGACATTTAAGGCCTTGGTTTGATGCGGATTGGCTAAATATACAGAATATGGACCTTTTTTGGGTCTCCCTGTTTAGAGATATCACTTTGGGTGATCTAACTTATAGTGAAAGTTACTTGAATCGTGCATGCTATAGACGGATACAAAGAAAGGAAGTAGAGGAGGCTTTGAAGGTTATGAGATATGGAAAAGGTGTAGGACCGGATGACATCCCTGTAGAAGTATGGAGAGTTTTATGTGAGCGTTGTTTTACTTGATTTACGAATCTATTCAATGTTATTTGGCGAAGCAAGAAAATGCTTGAAGATTGGAGGAGTATCGTGGTGCCTCTTTATAAGAACAAAGGAGACATTCAAAATTGTTCATATTATAGAGGTATCAGGCTGATGTGTCACACTATGAAAATTTGGGAACGTGTGATCAAAAGAAGGTTGAGGCAAATTACCAATGTAAAAGAAAACCAATTTTGATTCATGCCAGGTCGCTCAACAACTGAAGCCATCCATTTGCTGAGGAGAACAATGGAGATTTATAGAGTTAAAAGGAAGAACCTCCACATAATCTTTATTGATTTGGAGAAGCCTTATGATTCTGTCCCACGAGAGATATTGTGGAGAGTGTCGGAGAAGAGACAAATACCTGTCCTATACATTAACCTCATAAAGGACATGTATGATAGGGCTTTATCTTGTGTAAGGGCCCCGTCTGGGAAGACTGGATATTTTGACATCAACATTGGTTTACATCAAGGTTCTGCTTTGAGTCCATTTCTTTTTACTTTGATTATGGACGAGTTGACCTGTCACATTCAGGATGAGTTACCTTAGTGTATGTTATTTGCTGATGATATTGTGTTAATTGACGAGACTAGAGATGAAGTAAATGAGAAGCTTGAGGTTTGGAGACATGAGTTGGAGACTAAAGGATTTCGTATAAGTTGGGCTAAGATGGAATATATGGAGTGCACCTTCGATGGAAGCAATGGTGAAGGAAGCGGGGTGAAGATTGGTGACGATAACATTCAGAAGAGAGATTCCTTTATGTATCTGGGATCTATTCTGCAACATGATGGGGAAATTGATGGAGATGTTACTACTAGAATAAATGCAGGCTGGCTAAAGTGGAGAGGAGCCTCTGCTGTTCTCTGTGATAAGAAAATTCCTTTAAAGATTAAAGGAAAGTTCTACAAAGCAGCCGTGAGACTTGCTATGCTTTATGGATCGGAATGTTGGCCTGTGAACCATAGGCATGTGCATAGAATGAATGTAGCAGAAATGAAAATGCTAAGGTGGATGTGTGGACACACACGTAAAGATCGGATTCGGAATGATGTAATCAGAAAGAAAGTTGGTGTAGCTCCGATCGAGGATATGTTGCGAGAAAACCGCTTAAGATGGTTTGGACATTTGCAAAGAAGATCAGCCGATGCACCAGTTAGGAGATGCGAGTGTTGGGATGTTGAGCCGACTAAGAGAGGGCGAGGACGGCCCAAGAAGTGTTGGAAAGAGACCATACGTAGGGATCTTAGTTTTGTGGATATAAGCCCGAGATTGGCCCAAGATAGATCTGAATGGAGGCAAAGAATCCATGTAGCCGACCCTACTTAATTGTGGCAAAAGGCTTTGTTGTTGTTGTTGTTGCTTGTTTAAAGCAAAGCATTGTTCTAGAGAGGACCCTCTGCGGCCTATCTCAGCCATCTGGGCAATATAACTTGCCAGAAATGGTGCACTCTTCTCTTTATAACGGTTTTACTATTTGAATAGAATTTTTCATTCTAAGACTTTCTCGAGTCGTGGCTTCTGTAAGTCTTCTTATAACTCTCGTTCGTTCTTTAATATATTTGGGTCGGATACCATAGCATATTTCCTCCTTTTTGTCTCAAAAAAGTTGGTAGTTAATACTCAGGTAGTCGGGTCACTGATTAAGGATTAATCGGTAGTCGGACGACGAATTGGATTTAGTCAGTTTTTTGTTGGTTTTGAATTTTTAAATTATTAAAACATATAAATCAATTTTTGTACATATATTCTTAGATTTGCATACATTTGGACACTTTCAATATTATCTCGCATTCACAAAACATAACATTTTTAATCGTATGCATCCTCCTCCAGAAGGGCAGGCGAAGCCCACCACCTTACCATACCTTACCAACATTGGGGTCTCTCGAACTTTTAACCAATAGTGCTAGAATGATGAATAAACTCCCCAGGTTTAGGGTTAGAGTTGAACCATATGCATATGTTTATAATGATATACAAATAAGAAACATAAAATATAAACAAGTTACAACATGAACACCATGATAAACATATGGGAAACATAGATCATAAACGATATTACAACATGACATAAAACAATAATAAATGCTCTAATTACTAACTTACAATGAATAATAGATAGTAACGTGATATACAAATAAAAAACATAAAAAATATCTTTAAAAAGTTAAACCCTAGTCTCGCACTAGAGGAGAGGAGGCGCGAGAGGGAGACCAAGAAGACCAGTTGGCGCTACCAACGCGGAGGTGAAGCATAGAATAGTAGCCAATGGTGAGGAGTGGACGGCCATGACACAAGATGGTGCCAAGGAGCAGCAATTGCGAGCAAAGGCTAATCACCTAGAGGTGTTGAGTGTATCGGGGGGAGAAAAGGGATTACTGAGTGCTGATAAGCCCTTATTCTCCTTAATTAGGTAAGCGGGTTCTGTTTTGAAAGATAAAAACTTAATCGACCTCCCCCATGCCCGACTCACTAATCAGGCCTTGCAAGCTTGGTACATTATTCTCGTACCTTTTCCATGTATGAGTCGAGTCATAAACATTGTAAACCTTAGTTTATCTATCAATAATTACTGTTTACTGTTTATATTCGTATTTCTCCATGGTTGCAAAAGTTAGCATTCGGTATTGAGTTGGAAGGATCATTGAATAAGGATAAACATTACTCGAATGATTACTTAAACATATTTGATTATATATATATATATTCGTAGAAAGGCAATAAGAAAGTGATATATTGATAATGAACTCTAACCCTCTATATATAAGAAGAGATTAAGGTCATGAATAGTACATATGAATAGAAAAATGTAAGTTATCACCAAGTAGTTACAATCCTCATATGCTCTAACACCCCCCCTTCAAATTTGAGCATGGATATCTAACATGCTTAGCTTGTGGCAACATCACTCAAAAGAGGCTCTAGAGAGTGCTTAAGTAAACATGTGTGGTGTGGCCAGAACATTGATAGTTTGCAACAAGGCTCAAAATATTGATATCGATATTGTATCGATCGACCCGAAAGGGATATATCAGGATATATCGACGATATTATTGGAAATCTCGAAGATGACGTAAGAAATAAATTTTCGCAAATGAAGATTACCTTAGTTCTTAAAATAATAAATAACATACAAATATACAACTATATGCAAGAATGAGGTGTGTTTAGCATACTAATACACATTATTTCGCACATATTGTTACTGACTTTTGATTGTTGATTGTTGTCTGTCGAGAGGTATTGAAAAGAAAATGTTAAAATTCGAAACATAACAACTTAGAGACATAAAAGGACTTGCATTTAGCATATTAGCTTTATATCAAGTTACATATTATATATAAACAAAGTGCTGAGTTATATAAGATAGGGATATTTACATCCATAACCCTGATTAGTTTCGTAATTACCCCAAGAACCCTCCATAATCACGAATTGCACCCAAGATCTTGAATAAGTGCTTCGTTTTACACCCATAACCTTTCGTTAGTTTTGATCATTAACTCAATCGAGTAATGAGTTAATATAACCAATCCTAGATCTAACGACTGAAGTTAATAAAAAAATAAAAAAATAAAAAAACCCACACCCTACCTTCGTCGTCCTCCAGCGTCTCCCCCCTCCATTCTTCCTCCTCCCACCCGCCCCACCCTCGCCGCCCATCTCCCCCTCTCCTTCCTCCTCTTGCTCCCCCACCCACACCGACCACCTCCCCTCCTGCAGACACGCTCTCCAACACAGAGTTCCGCACACAATGGCTCAGGAAACCCCCGGTCGTTACGTGCGCCCATAGATGTTAAGGCGCACGCCTAGGCGGCCGCCTAAGCGCCCAGGCGCCCCAGGCCGTGCGCCTAGAATGAACGTCTTGCTTTTATAGCAAATGGCGTGCGCCTTGGGTCGCCTGGGTGCCTAGGCGGCCGCCTAGGTGCGCCTAGGCATGGCTTGATTCCTAGGCGACTATTTTTCATGCACACTACACAGATATCTCATTTTCAAAATGCCATATACATTGCGCATTTACAGAAAGCGATATACATAACGTATTTTGAAAATGTGATATACATGTCGTATTTTTGAAATGTGATATAATTTCTTAATAATCTAGCATCCAAATGCGATATTTTTGAAATTTCTTGATGCCACTTTGAAAACGCCTAAGCGCCCTGGTGTAACGCCTTGTCGCCTTGCCGCCTTAATAACCATGCGTGCGCCAATACCTCCCTTTGCGGCACCATCTCCCGACACAACATGCCCCTCTCCTTCCCCTCCCCCTTCCCCTCCCCTCGAAGACATGTCACAATCTCGACCCAGGGAGTCCACGTCCTCAACCGAACGACCCACACGAAACATCGATCGTTCATCTGGGTAAAACTGTTGACATCGATCGAACATCCGGGGAGCCTTTTTTGTAGAAGCTCTCTAGTAGACCCACGTAGCTCGAGTCCATCTAGGCAAAGCTGTTGACAAGGGTCCCCCAGCTGCTGCTCTCCTCCGCGCCATCATCCTTGATCACATCAAAAACGAAGTTGTTTGGATCGAGATATGGCATGTATTAAGTTTGATACAAAGATTGTTCGACGTCCCCGGCACGTAGTAGTTATCAGCATTGTCGTGCCTTTGAGCGAACGGAAAGGCCTTGATTATGGCCCTGGAGAAGACACCCATGGCGTGGAAAACAAATTTGGGGAATCTGACACCAGGTGGCTTGTACATGCCTTGATGAACGGAAAGGCATTGAGCGAACAGAAAGGCCTTGATGAAGGCGAACCTGGTGGCTCGTACAAGCCACCACAACCTCCCCACCATAGAGCTCTTCTTCACCTTCGTACAAGCCACCAGGTTCTTGGAGAAGCCCTTCCGCAGATTCCTTGAGGATATGGCGAACTCCGTACCTTGCCTTCCACCCCAAACTCCCCTCCTACTCCGTCGAGACTCTGTCTATCTCCATCAATGGTCTAGAATTGAACTCGAGCCTCACCTCCTTGGGCCCCCTCCACGACACCCCCTCTGGCATCCCCCTCGCCCTCTCCTCAACTTACTCCTCCTCTAGACCATCCCTCAGCCCTCCGCCTCCTCTGTGACACCCTCTCCCCCGCGCCACCTGGACTCTGCATCCATTTTTCTTGGGAAACTCTGGACTATGCAATCAGATACCCGGCTTTTGCCCCACCTCACATCGCAAGAACTCATCTTCCATGTGGGTCCTTCATGCCATCTTCATACTTGCAAATAAGGTTGAGCATTAGGGGCAATTTTGACCTTTTTTTAATGAAAACCATCAACTTTAATGGGCTTCTTAAACGGAACATAACCACATGGTTATGTCTGTAATTTTCTTCGCTCTTCTGGAACCGGTACAGAGAATTAAGCATTATTCAGGATTTTCCATTCATGGGGTAATTACGAAATTACTCAGAATTATAGGTGTAAATATCCCTATAAGATATTAGATAAATATAACATATAGTTTTTAAAGAACGTCACTCATAATTTTGAATGAAGGAAGACGAATAAAAATATACTTGAAACAAAACTTTCTAACTAAACTAAAGAAAATCAACAATGATTGGAGCAAGGTTTGAAATATCGATATCGTATCGATCGATTTGGAAATGGATATATCAAGATATATTACGGATAGCGGTGGAAACCTTAAAAAATGGTTTAAAAGAGAAACTGCTCATGAATTAAAATCATCTTAATTCATAATGCAATAAGTAATGTACAAATACACTCTTATATACATGAATGAGATGTATTTAACATATTAACAATATGTTACATGAAGAATATGCTTCTTCTTGACTAGGCGGGGGAGATGGAGGCGACTCGGAAGGCGACTGGAAAGGCGATCGCGCATGACTCTCGGAGGTTCACTCCACCCGAGCGGGTGAAGGAGAGGGGCTGCGCGTCAGGTCGGCAGGACTCCAGCCCCCAGTTCGTTGCTGCTGAAGGGGAGGAGAAGCTCCTTCATGATGCAGGTTGGGTGACGGTCTCTCGCAAGAAGCAGGGTCGTGTGTGCTGGAGGTGCGGGGTGAGGGGTCACCTGGCTTCGGTTTGCGCTGCGAGGCCTCGGTGCTTTGCCTGCGGTGGCCTGGGGCACAAGCAAGCGAGCTGCGATGCAGGTTCCAGGGGGACTGTCGGTGGTCTCTCTCTTGGTGGTCGGCTTGCAAGAGGGGTTGATGGTGGTTCGAAGGGGTCGCATGCAAAAGGGTTTTGCTCGGTTGGTGCAACCAGGTCTTACGCGCAGGTGGTCGCAGGGGGGGCGCGCTCCTCTCCGGAGCTTGGTGGGAGTGGGAACCAGGCCTTCGTCGGTCACAGGAGTGGGAAACAGGAGTCTAACTCCCATGCAGCATCCACGTCCAGGGAGGTGCATGTTGCTGGGGGTTCAACGTCGAAGGGGTCCAGGGTGGCGGGAGGTGCAGGTTTCTCGGAAGGGGGGGCTGTTGAAGCGCGTGGCGAGGTTCATGGCCGGGTGTTGGTAGGGGTCTTCCTGAACAAGTGCTTGTCTTTTGAGGAGGTGAAGAGCATTCTCGTCGAGCTTCTGGGGCCGAGCTTCTCGGGGGACCTGTTCTTGCTGGGATCGAAAAGATGCGGCGTTCGGGGCCTTAGTTTGGACCAGCGGTCCCGTTTGATTCATGCGGGGCCTCATGGAGGCATCGTTTGGAGGGATTTACGTTTTGCTGACGGTGCTTGCTCCGACCTGGAGGTTTGTGTGGCTGAGGTCAGGGGGGTCCCTTTCTTGTCCAGATCCGTTCATCGCATTCGTCGGCCGCTGAGAAGATGGGGTGAGGTGCTGGCAGTTACCAATGATGGATTAGCACCGGGGGAAGATCCTTCAATCACGAAGATTCTAATGGAATGCACCAAGAGTTTCCTCGACCGGGCGGTTGGCCAGGTGTTCTTCGAGGTGTTAGATTTGGGGAGATTCTTTTGTAGAATAGAGCTTTCTGTGGTGCTGCCTCCGCCGCCTCCCTCCTTGCCGGGCCGGCGGGCGCTTGGGGGGAGACCGGCACCGACGTCGTTCCGTTTTCCGAGGAGAGGCAGCCGCTCTGGGATTTCGCCTCGATGTTCTCGCCTCAGCTCGAGGCTTCTTTGGAGGGTGCGCCTTGCTATGATGTTTACGTAAGGCCTTCTCCCGCTATTGTACGTGAATCCCATCCCTCCGCATGGAATCGGTGCATGGTGGCCGCCCTTGGGAATATGCGGGGGGACGTAGCGGGAGGTTGGAATGACGTGGAGGGTAGGTGCACGACTTTCGGTGGAGATTTGTCATTCTCGGTGGGGTCGCAGCGCTCTGAGTTTCGGATCTTCTCCCCTGGCTTTTCTTTCCTTGGGCGCAACGCCTCTCCATCATTCGGTCAGGGGCGCCAGTCCGGTTATCGGGTTGCAACGGTTGGCCCGACCAGCCCTCCAAAGGCGGACCTTTTTGTGGATCCGGGTCGAGTGGATGTTTATTCGGGTATGGGGAGGCATGCGGACCCTCCTATGGCGGTGGACCCGGGCGCCTTCGCGTTCTCCTCTGCGATGTTCATCGCCCCACTGTCGGACCCTCTCATTCTCCACCAGCAGGCGGAACCTTTCTCTCCGCTGGCCGAATCTTCGTCTCGGGGGGCGGCCTCTCAAGGGCATAATCCGTCCGCTGAGGAGTCCCTTGATGATATGGCTTCAGATATCGACTCTTCGAGGAGATCTTTCAAGCGGTACAGAAGAAGACGAGGCGCTCGCTTGCGATCAAGGGAACACCACTCTTGCCAGTCCTTCGAGGAGGCGGTGGCGGAAGCAGCGGGAGTGGTGCCTGTACGGGGCTTCAAGATGGTTTCTAAATGAAGATTCTCTCCTGGAATGTTAGGGGGTTGGGGGATGCGGCTAAGAGGAAAATCTTGGGGTCCAGATTCAGAGAATGGGGGTGCGACGCGGTTCTCCTGCAGGAAACCAAGTTGAACTCTCTGGATTGTGATGTTTGGCGCTCTCTTGCGGCGGGGGATCTTGATGAGTTCTCTGATCTTCCCGCTTCTGGGTCTGCTGGCGGTTTGCTTATCGCTTGGAAGTCAGCTCGGTTCTCCCTTGTCTCCGTTGTGAAGGGCAGCCACTCTCTCTCCGTCCTGCTCACCAGGAAGGAGGACTCTAGGTCGTTCTTTTTATCATGCGCCTACGGCCCTTGTGATGCTGCTTGCAGGAAGGAACTTTGGGAGGAGCTTCATAGCATCTCGTTGGACAACGTGGGTGTGCCTTGGCTTATTGGGGGAGATTTTAATGTCACGTTGCGATTGTCGGATAGGCCTCGGTCCAGGGGTGGTTCTGACCCGGGCTCGGCGGATTTCGCGGATTTCGTGAGCGATCTGGCCTTGCAAGACTTAACGGCATCGGACATAAGGTTCACTTGGAGGAATTCTTCATCGAAATCTTGCATTGATAGGTTTCTCGCGTCGATGGCTTTTATGGAGCTCTTCCCATTGGCGATGGTCCTCTCTCGACCGCGCGCTTTCTCCGACCACACCCCAATCATTTGGGAATCTGAATTGTCGCCTTCGGTGGGAGGGTTCTTCAAATACGAAAGGTGCTGGCTGATTGAGGAGGAATTCCGTGAGATCGTGTCCTCCTCTTGGGAGATGCCTTGCGAGGGTCGGTCGGCGGTGGTGCGGTTTCGGAAGAAGCTCGAGCGTCTAAGAGGCGTTCTTTCCCGGTTCAGGAAAAGATCGCGGGAAGCTAGGTTATCGGCTATGAAGGAGGCGGAGGCCGTCGTTGCCGAGCTGGATGCCTTGGAGGGACTGAGGGAGCTCTGCGCGGAGGAGTTGACCTCCAGGAAGGCGGCGGTGGCTGCGGTCGAAAGAGAGGAAAGGAAAAGGGTGGTGGAGTGGCGCCAGCGGGCGAAGTTGAAATGGCTCAAGGAAGGAGACGTTAACTCTTCCTTCTTCCACAGGATTGCTTCTAACAGGAGGAGGTCAAGCTTCATTCATTCGATGTCGATCGGGGGTCGCGAGGTGGAGGGCGAGGAGGCGATTGGGACTGCGGTGGCCAACTACTTCAGGGATTTCTCTTCGGTTCTTTCGCCTCGTCGTTGGCGCTGGCTGGGGGAGGATGTCTTGAGGCTCTCGTCCGCGCGTTGTGAGGAGCTGATTAAGGCGATCTCCATTGCCGAGGTCAAGGGTGCTGTCTGGGACCTTAATGCGGATGCCTCGCCCGGTCCCGACGGCTTCCCGATTGCTTTTTACAAAGATTTCTGGGAGGTGGTGGGGACCGAGGTCTGTGAGGTGGTGGCGGAGTTCTGTGCTGGGAACGCGGGCTTCGATGGAGTCAATAGGGCCCTTGTTGTTCTTATCCCTAAATCTCGTTCTCCTAATTCCATTGAAGAATATCGTCCAATTGCTATTTCAAATGCTTTATATCTGATTGTTGCGAAAGTGCTGGCGAGAAGACTTGCGGTGGTGCTGGATGATCTCATTCATCCCTCGCAGGTGGCGTTCATCCCTGGTCGCCAGATTTCTGATGTCACGACGCTCGCATCCGAGATGGTCGCCAGCTGGGTGCGGCGCGGGAAGCGGGGCGTTCTTTGGAAGGTAGACTTCGCGAAGGCTTACGACTCCTTGGACTGGGGGTTCCTCTGGTCTGTGCTGCGGGCTCGTGGTTTTCCAAATATCTGGATCTCTTGGATGCGCCGCTGTGTTACCACGGCATCCTTCTCTATCCTGCTTAATGGCCGCTTCGTCGGGAGTCGCTTTCAGCCCAGGAGGGGTGTTAGACAGGGGTGCCCTTTGGCACCCATGTTATTCGTGATTGCCGCTGATGTTCTTCCAAGGATGGCGGATAGGGTGATCTCGCGTGGCCTATCCTCGGGGTTCTACTGCAACTTCAATAATACTCCAACCCTCCAATATGCGGACGACACCATCGCATTCATCGAGGGGGGATTGGATGAGGTCAGAGGGATGGCGGTGACTATGTCCATCTTTTCGGAGCTCTCGGGGCTCCGGATTAACCAATCCAAATCAAAGATGATCCCTTTCGCATGGGATGATCGGTCTGCGGCGGCGTGCAGCGTGCTTCTGGGATGCCCCCCGTCTTCTCTCCCAATTGATTATCTGGGTCTGCCGCTGGGTGCGAGAAGGTCGAGATTGACGCATTGGAAAGGGGTGATGGACAAGGCGGAGAGAAGGCTTGCTGGTTGGAGCGCGGCCATGCTTTCCCGTGGAGGCCGACTAGTGCTTATTAGGTCGGTCCTGGCCTCTATTCCCATCTATTTTCTCTCAAACTGGGCTTTGCCGGTGGGGATCAAAAGGAGGCTGGAGGGCCTCATGCGGAGGTTTCTTTGGGGAAAGAGGGGTCCCGAGTCGCGGGGCCTTCATCTTGTGGCTTGGAAGGAGGTGGCGAAAAGGAAGTGCGATGGGGGGCTCGGCATTCGGAGGCTGGATCTTGTCAACGACGCACTGATGCTTAAATGGGTCAACAAGCTTTGGGGTAACGACGGCGGGTTCTTTCCCTCCATGTTGCGGGAGGTTCTTTCGATTGGGGTGGACATGCTGCGGGACGCTTTCTCTCTGCGCTATGGAACCCCTTTTTGGAAGGGGATTGCATCGGCGGTGAGGCGATTCTCTCATCTGTTCCAGCCGACATTGGGGGATGGCACCTCTTTTCTGTTTTGGCGCGACGCCTGGGCGGGAGATACCACCCTCGGTAGCTCTTTTCCTCGGCTCGGTGCGTTGGCTTCAGATTCTAGTGCGTCGGTGGCTTCGGCCTGGAGCGGGGAGGACTGGTTCCCTTCCTTTGCTGGAAATCTTTCTGACGAGCGTTTTGAAGATCTGTTGAACCTTTGGCGGCGGCTTAGGGAGGCGCCGAAGCCATCCACGGGCAGGGACCACTGGGTATGGCGCGACGGCGCCTTCTCTTCGAGACGGGTGTTCAAGTTGCTCTCGCAACAACGCACCCCTGTCCGAGACATCCTTTGCAAAGATCTTGGCTGGCTGTGGCGCATAAAGTTGCCGGAGAAGGTGATCTTCTTCCTTTGGCTTCTGAGGCGTGGGAGGATCCTCACGCGAGATAGATGTGCGAGATTTCTCTCGGGGGTTGACTCCCTGGTCTGTGTTTTGTGTGACGGCGAGGGGGAGACTTTGCAGCACCTCTTCTTCTGTTGTCCGTGTTCGGCCTCGATCTGGGAGGACGTCGGCGTGGCTTGGGTTAACGCTTCCTCGGCAGACTCGTTTTGGGACTCTTTGCGCTCAAATGCTGATCGACCAAGAAGGGAGTTGCTTCGCCCATTCGCTTGCATTTGGGCGCTTTGGCTCGCCAGGAACGCGAAGATTTTCAAAGGTCAAAGGTTCTATAAGGAGAATGTCTTAGCACATGTGGACATGCTTTTGATTGACTGGCTCCTCTTGTAGTGCTACGGCCGTGTGATGTTCGTCTTTTGGTTTGGGGATGGGATCCTCTCGATCCTTGGTGTTTGTAGTTCTCCTCTTCCTCCTCCTCTTCTTCGCTGCTTTTTAATAAAATTTGGGGCGAACACCATGGTGTGCTTCCCCCGAAACGTTTTTGGTTTCAAAAAAAAACAATATGTTACATTGTTTACTATGTATGGACAAAAGTCTTAGCAATATTCATATTGAAATAAACAAATATCGTACAATAGCATGTATATTATATAATACATCAATTCGGGATAACTAGAAATTTGATAGAAGATGATCTAATGTAGATTAGAATCTAATATTTCTCACGAACTAAGATATTCAATACCAAGAGCTTGTCTTGATTCCATATTGATAGATTACTAATACTTACTAATATATCGCAATAATTATATCAAATTTTATTCCTATCGGTGTTATGAGATGATATGTCATTGATATATCGCTCGATAGCGGTTGATATCGATATCCTAGGTGATATCGATATGGTTAACTTATCGATATAGATATACCATGGATATATCAATCATTATATCAGGATATTTCAATACATCGTCCGCAGAAGTCCTCACCAAACGCGATCTCCAGTGAATTGATAATCAACCTCTACATGTTTAGTTCTCTCATGAAACATGGGATTTCTTATTATAGGCATGGCAATGATGTTGTCATCCATTACTTCATCTTGTGGAAGATGAAGATCAATAACATAACTTGAATTCATTGCGTATTTGGTGTTGCTTGGATGATCGCTTTGTATTTATTCTTTGCACTCTTTATTTTGCGCACCTCTGTTTGACATGATTTCCCTCGGGGTAAGTGCAAAAGGCAATGGTGGACTTTCTATCTGCAAAGCACCATGCATAATTTGCATTATGATATGTTGCAATATCTAGTATCATCCATGGCCCTAAACGTTGATTTCGCTAGAAGTTTGAAGCACGAGGAAATAAAAGATAGCCACTATGTTGTCGATATTTCGCTCAAGCTGGCTAAAAATGGGTCGTGCACATGAAATTTATTTTTAATGAAGGTTTCTAATGTGTTTTGATCTATAAATAAGGTAGATATGAAAACTTGTTTGCTAAAATAGAGATCTAAATATAAGTTTTATTGTTGTATTGACATCATAATTATCGACACTGCACATGCTAATATGAAGTATTGAGTAAGGCATGCAGTAAGAAGTTTAGTCATGTGGAACACATAAAGAAGTTGGAATAACCAATTATACAGTCCCGTAAACTCAAATTCGTAATATTCTTATATAATAATATGAGTATTTTCCACATAATTAGTTGAAGAGTTTTTATCCCTTGTTAGAAGTCAGAAGACTATATTTAAACATCAAAAAATCTAAATTTAAAACATATATTGAACATATGAATACTATATACTCTATTAATCAATTGTTGTTGAGAATCTTGAGAAGCCTTGAATCATAACTTGCCTTTTCAATCATAGACATTTCAGAGCTTGTTATGCAACCTTGTTGTCGGGGTAGGAGGGGCAAGACCCCTCCCCCCAACCCCACTTTGGTGGAGGCTCAAGGGCAACACCCTGAACCTAAATTAGTTTAAGGGTTCATGTTTAAGTTTGATATGAGTGAAATGTGGAAAAGAATCACCCATATTGGTCCCTTTTCCTTAAAAAATTGAAAACCCCCTCTATTGTAGGTGATATGTCGTCGAGACACGAGAAAATAGCTTCAACTCTTCCTTGATATCACTAGATCGATGATAGCAAAGTATCGACATTACATTACCCATATGTCGTGATATTCGAGCCATCATGTCGTCCATGTTATGAAGAATAGCCTTTTCTTTAAGGACATCCTCGATGTAGGTTGTGTCCTAGTCGGTTTACGTAGGCATGCTTCATTAACTGACCAAGTTTCCCAACCACAAGGAAATTTCAGGTTTGATGTAGTTACAGAAAAAAGAGTTTTTAATCCCTAACCGACGATAATGGCCCTCATTTGCAAGTTTACCCTCATAAGATCGTGTCTAAGATTTCATAAGAATTTAAGCTAGTTTGATGCTTGTCATGTCGATCTCTAGTCAAAGATCGATAACATATTTCCGTTGTAACAGAACCGATCTTTGGGCTATTGCTGCACAAAGTAATCAGGAAGTATTTGCTTTACTTCTTTGATCCCATGATCTCTACTACCAGTTAGGACTATATCATCAACATAGACCAACATAGCTTGAGAGCCTGTGCATTTCCTTCTGCTAAATAGTGAATAATCCAAGGACACTCCAGCAAAGTCCTTGCTCTCTGGCATCTCTGAAAGCTTCTGGAACCATGCTATGGAACTTCTTGTATGTTATGATTTGAGTTCCACCCATCAATAATTTTATTCATTGATAATAGTTGCTTCGAGATCCACTATGGAGATGGAGTACAGAGTTATGACTTTAGCCGCTTGTGAGATTAGTTGGCTTGTCACCTTTCTACAAGATCTAGGGTTGTCCATTAGAATTCTAGTTCCTCTCTACCGTGACAACAAATAAATAACTTATATTGTTATTAATCATGTTTTTCATGAACATACTAACTTACTAAGTACATTAACGTAGACTGCCATTTTTTATAGGAATTGCATATTGATTTTACTCCAGTGGGGGGGTTAAATAGAGTATGACATATTCAATTTTTTCGTGAAATAATACCAAACAACAATATACAAACAATATCACAAGCTACGGATGGCATTCACAATACATATGATGTTAACATGGAAAGCCAAATGGGTAAATACCACGACCCAAGTCTTCTCAACTTAGGATTTCCGGTTAGCCCAGCTAACCAATCTTTCCACTATAATCCGAGATATTTAAGTGGATATCTCAATCGATTAAAAGCTGGAAAGCTTGCAACTTCGGGTCAAGCACTAAGTCACAACTTTGGATCACACATCAAAGTCATCAGTGCGACAGGACATAGTTGCATCACCACTTGAGGCTTGAACTTTACCTCGAGTTACCTGCAGAAAACTTCGAGAGTGTCTGCAGAAAGGGATCGGTGGAAAAAGATAAACAATTATATGAACCTTAAGATATTAACAACAATATCAATATCAGATAATATAGCAGAAATTATATCAGAAAACGATCATCACTACATATTCAAGCATATATATCTCTAACTTGAATGCTATCTATATTCCTAATATTGTAACAAATTTATCAAGGATGTGGTGTATGAAGGGAAGATTACCACCCATCACAATTCTACGAAGGTACAACTTGCAGATATTTTCACGAAAATCTTTCGAAGAAACACATTTCACTATTGACCTCCAAGTTAGGCATGATCGACAATGTTGTAAAAATCGGTAGTCGGTACTCGGTCGGTTAGGTCATTGATTAAGTATTAATCAACAGTTGGGCAGTTTATCGGATTTAGTCGGGCTTTAATCGATTTTGATTTTTTTTCAATTATTTTAAATATATATATCATTTTTATATGTATATTCTTATATATTTACATAGATTTGTACATGTTTTAAATATCATAATGAAAGAAATGAAGTGAAGTAATTAAATTTATATAAAAACATTAAGCGTATTGGAATAAGAGAAGTCGACAGTTCATACATGTGTCCCAAAATATATATACATATATACAGAAGAGAAAGAAACACTTACGTCATAACTGACCAAAAACTGCAACAAAAGAAACGTATCGTCTGGTATAAACACGATCTCCAGAAGTCATCAACAGCTGCTACAATGTTGCAGGCTCCTTGCCTGCCAAAACTTGATAGGAAGAAGAGGCATCAGCGAGCACTGGTATACCCATAATTCATATTATAAAATAAGTAGGCATTTAATATGAATTCAAAAGAAACAAGTAGAAAGGCAGAAACATCTAAAATCTATTTCTACTTGCAATGTAAAAAGCTTTCCAAGTGGCTTGTATGTACCTCACCCTGTTCACCATTTATTCCAACATTTTCCATATAAAATATTTTTATATTGTAGTTGATTGCTCATAAGTGTGTGTATGTGTGTACATATTCTCATATTATTCAGATGTCATGTTTGTGGATTTGACGATGGGAAATGTGAAATTGTAAAGGTTTATTGATTTATTTAATTCTCAAGTCTAGTGGATAATTTGTGGTCTTGGTCAGTGTGCGACCTCAAACTATGACTCTAAGACGTGTGGAGTGCGTTAGGGTTGGGGTACCTTCATAGGCATGCGGTGTTGTATAATGCATCTTAACTAAGATCCCAATATGTCCACTAGCTTATAGGAATTTCGAATCAAATTTTATTATAGTCACTTCCAACCAACTCAACTTTAATTGTAACTCCTACAAACCTCAACTGCAACTGTCTTAGGTGTAACCCTAGATGACCTAAATATAGACATGGATGATTTGAGATTGGATGACATCGAAGATCTGAAGCCCTTGAGCAGTTTAGAGATTTTTTGCTAGGGGAGTGCAGCAACAGGTGGTTGCGGACGATGATAGACAAAGGGAGGTGGAGTAACAACAAAGGTCAAGGTAGAAATGGGAGAAGGAAGGAGATGAGAATACCAAATTTTTTCCATGCGATGATCAGTGGTAGGAGGAGGAACCAGATTTTTGAGCTTAATGTGGAAGAGGTTAGCATTCATGGAGATAGGGAGATTGGGAGGGCACTTGTTAAGCACTTCTGCAATTTCGGTAGAAGGCAACCTCGCTCAGGTGCGAGGTGGTCGGAGAGGGGACTCAGAAGACTAGAGGAGATTAGACATGAGATATTTATCTCAGCCTTTACGAGGGAGGAGGTCCGTTGAGCTGTTTTTGAGCTCAATGCAGATGGTTGCCCGGGTCCAAATGGATTCCTAGTGGTTTTTTTCAGGGAATTTTAAGAGGCGGTGGAGATGGACGTCGTGAATTTGTTGGTAGTGTTCAGAGATGGAAACAAGGTTTGGAGATGCTTAATAAGTCTTTGTTGTTCTTACTTCCTAAGGAGGGTGCGGTGCGTATTGAGGAGTTCCGACCAATTGCTTTGTCGAATGGGGTTTACCTTATTATTGCAAAGGTGCTAGAGAATCGTCTGCGTGGAGTTATGGATGAGCTCATCTTGTAGTCACATACGGCTTTTATTCCGGGTCGGCAATTGTTGGAGGGCATGGTTATTACTGCAGAAATTGTTGTTGACTGGAAGCAGAGGGCCTCCTCTGGTTTTTTATGGAAGGTCGATTTCTCTAAGGCCTACCACAGTCTGAGTTGGAGATTTCTCTAAGCATCGATGGTAAGGAGGGGCTTCCCGGAGATATGGGTAGTTTTGATGGAGGCGTGCGTCACAACCGCCTCTCTGTTGGTTGTGGTAAATGGTAAGCAGGAAGGGGATTTCTTCCAGCCACAACGGGGGGTGAGACAGGGATGCCCTTTAGCTCCCCTTCTTTTTGTCTTAGCAGTTGACGGCTTAGCTACGATGTAAGTCCTGGCTAAGGAAGGTGGCTTTTTCAAGGGATACGCTTGTGGATATTTCTCGGTACCGGTGCTGCAATACGCAAATGAAACTTTGTTCTTTATTGAAGGTGGGGATAATGAATGCAGGGCAGTGAAAGCGATGCTTGATATTTTTGGGAACCTATCTAGGGATGTCAGCGGGTCGGGTTTGGGGTAGATATTTCTATTCCTAACCCATACCCATTTATAATATCACTACCCATATCCGCCCATTTATTAAATGGGTAATTTCTAGCGGGTACCCATATACTCATCGATACCTGTGTACCCAATGGGTACCCATATCTTGGACATGGTAAATCTTAAGTTGTTTATAAATGTATACAAGATTTTCACAAATAGACAAAATAGAGGGAGATCGTGTAATATGGCGATTCATAAAAATGTGCAATATATAGAGAATATTAAAGTTTTATATATTTTAAGTGTTTAATTCTTTTGTGTTGATAGTTTTTATTTATTAAAAATACACAATGTTACTTGAATATGAATAAATAGATGGGGATGAGAAAATTGAGTTGGATATTTATACATATAGATCGATACATATTAGATATGAAATGGATTTAGGGCTAGTTTGATTAAAATGCAACACACACGTCTATCTTTATATATATTTTTTATTCGAGTTTGGGGTTGGATCGGGTTCGGGTACCTGCAAGTCAATCCCAAACCCATACCCATACCCGCATGGGTAGTCAATTCAAATCCCAAACCCATCCAAAAGTAAATGGGGCGGGTTCAGGTCGGGTACCTAATGGGTAGACCCAGATTGACATCCCTAAACCTATATGGTTTGCAGGTAAACGGAGCAAAGTCAGCTTTTGTACCTTTTTATCTGCATTCGGAGGTCACGGAAACATGTGTGGGGATCCTGGAAACAGAGCAGAAGTCTTTACCTATCAACTATCTGGGTTTGCCTCTGTTGAATAGGAGATTGAGACAGTTAGATTGGATGCCGTATCTAGAGAAAATGGAGAGGAAACTAGCGGGATGGGAAACGTCTTTTCTATCTAATGGGGGGAAGTTAGTCTTGGTTAAGGTTATGTTGTTTGCCATCCATGTTTTCTTCAGCTCAACCCGAGTTCCGGCAGTTGGTGTGCTGGAAAAGCTCGAGGCCTTTATGCGTTGTTTCTTTTGGTCGTCATCAGCGCAGGACAAGGGTCTTGCTTTGGTTGATTGGACTACTGTGTCCCCTCCAGTCAAAGAAGGGGGACTTTGAGTGTTGCGTCTTGCAGATATGAACAGGGCCTTGCTGGCAAAGTGGGTGATGAAGATTTGGGACCCCGGGAGCGACTTTATGTCCAAGTTGATTCGATCTATCTATGGTGTTTCGTCAGACCTGATGGTTCGGGTTGACTGTGTTGCATCGCCTACGATATTTTGGAGAGGAATTTGTTCGGTTGTGCCTGATCTGATGGGATCTCTTTGCCCATTGATGGGAAGTGGATGGGGATTCCGCTTTTGGACAGATGACTGGACGGAGCTTGGAGCGTTGTGTGATCTATTTCCAAGGCTTTTCGCTTTGGCCTCAAACAATTAGGCATCTATGGCAGAAGTGTGGTCGGAAGGTTCATAGATGTTGACTTTTGGTGCAATCTTGTCTGAACAAAGGGTCGATGAGTTCTTGTGCCTCTTTACTATTTGGGGTAGAGTTGATATACTAACTGAAGGGAGAGATTCTTGGTGCTGGAGGGATAGCTTCTTTTCGGTCAGGAAAACATATAAGTTGTCTGCAGGTCAGCAGTCGGTCTCATATATGGAACTAAGCAGGGATTGTGCAAGAATCTGGACTTGGAGTATCCTGACAAGGGTAAAGATTTTTCTTTGGCTGCTTAGGAGAGGGCGAGTTCTAACGGCGGCTAGGAGAGTCAGAATTTTTCCAAGTGTTGAGATGGGTTGCAAATGTTGCGGATCACCTGTGGAAGACATAGATCAACTGTTTTTCAGGTGTCCTGGTTCTGTTGACGTGTGGCAAAATGTAGAATGTCCGGGTTTAACTTGGACCGAGAAATCGTCCTTCTGGAACTCAATCGTCAAAAGTTGGTCGGGCTCTGAGGAAGGGAGTGGGCTTGTGCAATCGTTTGGGCTTTGTGGTTGGCTAGAAACGACGTCATTTTTAAGGGGGGAGGAGGGTTTACTATGAAAATGCACTTGGTCATGCCCAGGCCCTCTATGAATCTTGGCAGATGTAAAAGTCTTTATTATCTTATATAAACATTTTTTTGGATGGATCTCTAAAGGAGGTCTATCCCACCGTTCTCTCAAAAAAATTATGGATATATTTTCTAAAGGATTCATTTGAGTTAGAATTAATTATTTTTCTGACTTTTCATGTGATTGAAATTTGATTTGTTTGAGGATTAGATTATAGGACAGTTCGAGGATAATTCTTCTTAATTGATCTAAATATTTACAGGATTAATCATATATCTTTTTGGACTCTTGCCTCCGGAATTAAATTGATTATATTTAGGAAAAAATGGGGCTGCCCCCATGGCTGCTCCCGCCTCATTTTTCGTCAATTTTTTTTATTTTTTTTGAAAAATATCACCATGTATATTCATCCCTATATCCCTCCTATATGCCATTTAAATTTCGTCAGAAACAGAGACTCCTACGGCCTCCATCGAGATGGTGTCGATTTAAAATATCTTGTTACCGTTAAAAAATGGTTGTCTGGATGGAGGCCATAGGAGTCTCTGTTTCTGTCGAAATTCGAATGACATATAGGTGGGATATAGGGATGAATATATGTGGTGATATTTTTCAAAAAAAATAAAAAAAATTGCGAAAATAAGGTGGAGGCAGCCATATATAACCCTTATATTTATTTGATCCGTGATTTCACTTCAAGGATATGCTTAACATTATTAGACTTAAAAATCATCATCACAGATCATGCGCTTCACATTTATCCTCTCTTTTTATTTGCATTGTCATCATTTCATTTTCCCTTTATTTTCTCGACACAGAAATTAGCATTGCAATAAATTAATTATTTAAATTTATTTAAAACCACGCAACTAGAAATAGTTTGTTCCCTATGTTTGACCTTCGTATACTTACCAAGTAAAAATTGTTTCACAACATTCAAGGATTGTGGTTTTTGATCGACTGGAGTTCATCTCTTATGCTACTGTTATCGACAATTAAAGAGGCGATCTTCGTGTTGATCAACCTTTGTACCATAGGCATGTGCAGAGAATGACAGTAGCAGAAATGAAAATTCTAAGGTGGATGTTTGGTCATACACAAGAATTTCGGATTCTGGACGATGTGATCAGAAGAAAAGTTTGTATAACTTTGATAGAGGATAAGATGAGAGAGAATTGCTTAAAGTGGTCTGGCCATTTGCAGATGTGGTTGGTCGATACATCAGTTAGAAGATGTGAGATTTGAGATGTTGAGCCGGCTAAGAGAGGACGAGAAAGGTCCAAAAAATGTCAGAAAGAGACAATCTGAAAGGATAATAGTTATTTGGATCCAAGTCCAAGAATGGCCAAAAATAGATATGAATGGAGGCAAAGAATCCATATAGCTGACCCTACTTAAAGTGGGAGAAGGCTTTGTTGTTGCGGTTGTTGAAAAGGAATCTGCAATAATTGAATGCAAAACTTATTTGATAGATGAAGATAAGAGACAAGAAGGTGAGATAAGACTGCACGCTTTCGTCCCATAAGGACGGTGCCGGAAGATATATAGAGTTGTAGAAATTAAGTTTATTTATATAAAAGAAGAAACGTGGTGCAAAAGAAAGGAGTTTCGGTAAGAAAGTAACACTCTTATGCCAGTGACTTGCTTAAATATCAGTACGTGCCTATGTTGGATCTAATGAATCGACATAATCACATGTGAAATTGATACATGTCTAAGACTTGACGAGATAAATTGTTTTTCTTTAGTTGTAGATTTAAGCTGTTTGATTAGGCCAATTTGTTGTTTTCATCATCTTTTATCTCATGTACTGACCCGAAATAGAAGTTATTGTAGTGTAGGTTGTTTTCAGGGGGCATTGTTGCGTTTCAGTATTCCAGTTTTGGTTCATGTATTTCCATGTCAGTGGCCAGTTTCTGCACCTGCATGATGATTTGACACATGGGATTTTCTTCCTCGGAGCAGTATTGTTCCTGCTGCTTCATTCATTTTCCTGTCGGCAACTTGCCATGTTGAGGTCCCTCTTTTCATGGAGTCAGGTAGCCTTTTCGGTTTGTTGGACGGTCTGTTGCAAGTCTATCTGGTCTGTTGCAAGTCTATCTAAACATCATTTACCTTAAGGTGGTTGTAAGGATATGCTCTTGCCTGTTGGCTTAGTAGATTGTTTTCATTTTTATCTACATAGTCCGAAGATATATACTGTTGGGTTTAGACATCATGGTGTGTACTTCTGTGGGTATATTTAGCACAAATTTTATTAAGAATAATGTTACCATAGATGGTTCATGGAATTATTTTCCGATGTACCAAATCTATCGAATATTTTCCTGAAAAGTGATTGGATGACAAAAATCCAGTACCAGTCCTTATGTAATAGGTGGTAATCATCCGAGATCAAATCCGTTATCGAGGAAAATTAATGGAAATGATTGTTAGAACAGTTTATTTATGTAGATAGGCTCAAGATATGGGCATCAGCTCTCCCTTGTGCATCTCTGATTTAGAAGATATTAAGCATTTGTTCTTCTGTTATGTATTTTCAGGGCATGTTTGGACATATGTTAGCATCTATAGATTGGACACAAATCCTCGTGACATTTGTGGTTGTCTTTTATGGTCAGTTGGAGAGGAGATTCTGTGGCATCTTACGACCATAAGTGGAAATGGCAAGACCTCTCCCTTCGGTTCGAGCATTCTGGTCGTAGACACTCATGTGGTCTTTAGATTTAGCCTTATTTGAAAATTATTCTCCAATATATCGCTTGATACCTGGGAGGGTGTGTTTTTTTGTGCTCATTGCTAGTGTAGTTTTTCTCTAACGAAAATTTGGATTGACTATTGACCGATATCAATCTACCTTTAGCCTTTAAAAAGATTTTCATTGTAATTATTAATTTATTACTAGCATGATATCGTATTGGAAGAACTTTCTAACTAGGCATTGATTTTTTTCAGCATGTTGGCCTTCAGAATCTGGTGAAACGAAATGAACGATTATTCAATTCGGGAAATGCTCCTTCAGGGGGTGTCTCCCTACCTTTCATTCTTATTCAGGTAAAATCTTTCTTCATTATTATTGTCTCACTCAGATTTTGATATTGTTGACTTGAGAGTTGTTATGTATGGTTGCATCGCTTAATTAACTAAGTTGATCATCGGACCTTTATAAAAAGTACTAGGTTGTGGGGTCCAAACAGTCATTGGACTGATCATTTTGTTTTCTTTCATTCAAATTCTAATGACTATAGAAGCTAATGCTCTGTGATTAATACGTATAGCCATAGCAGTGCAGCTTTATTAATTTTATGCTCGTTCATTGTAATATCTACTTTGCATATGGTAGTATGACTTTTTTACAGAAAGGATTGAGGATGTAATACTATTGTTTGATGCTTTAATTTCTAGCTGTGTATAGGTTCAACTGTATTGCAATATAACAAAGGCTAATTTACAGACCCGGTCCTCATCTATGGACTCGGTCCCAATCTGGGTTCTAGTCTTTCATTTGTAACAATTAGAGTCCCCACGCCGTTTGCAGAAACGGGAGAGGACTTTGCCGTTTAAAAATGCAAGTGTATTGACTTCGTTACCCCTCGAAATTTAACCACATTCCTCCCTTTTGAACATCTCGTGAACCCACTGCGAGTCCCCACCAACGAGGCTCTAGTGAGCTCTCTACGGTCTGCTGCTTCGGTGGTACTTGTGACCGGAGACATGTAGTGAGCCTTAGGGGGTTCACCCGTATCGTTAAATACTGAGAGAAAGGAAGGATCAAGACCTCAAAATTCGATTTCGGTCACCATTTCGGTGAGTGGCCGAAACGAAATTCGGCCAAATTTCGGTCACCAATCGAAATTGAAACTCGACCAAATTTCGCCGATATTTGACCCCATGGGAAGGATGGAGATCTGTGGTGGGTCAGAGCAGTGCTGATTATTGGTTGTGAGAAGGTAGATGTGAAGCGTGAGGTGCAGGAGGATGAGGTGTTCTCATGTAGTTCGGTTGATCAGAACAAAAGCAACTAGGAGAAGATGGAGAGTAGCGGAAATTTTAGGGGTAAAACAATGAAGAAAGTAAACGAAGGAGAAGAAGGGAAGACAGGAGAAAGGTTATGGAAAAGGAATATAACGGGAGGTGTGTACGTCTTCGCTTGAGATGGAAGCACCGAAGTAGCTCCAGTCTTCAGCTTCTAACGTCAGCGGTTGCGTGAGGCTCAACACCTCGATGGAGATGCAACAGAAGGAGAAGTCCTTCTGTTCACGCCTATAAGGAGAAGATGTGGAGTTACCTTCTCGTATTGCTATCACGAACGAAGAGCTCAAGCTCTCTCTTTCTCTCTGTACTCTGAAGCAAGGTGGATGAAGAACCTTGATCTGGAGATGGTTCTTTTATAGATGCAAGGGAGAGGTTTGATCAGGACGGATTTTGCGAAGTATCGGAAATGGAAAGCTTCGGGTGTGGAGATGAAAAATGAAAAATGCATTATTGATGAGGCCCTAGGATTCTCTTATATAGGAGAAACTTATTCCACAAATTACATGAAGAAGACAAAGAAAATAGGAATTACATAAACACTATAAAGATAACTAATATCTCAACACTCCCCCTCAAGTTGGAGCGTAGATATCAATTAAGCTCAACTTGGAGTTCCCGGCACCCCAAATGCCTTGTCAACTGTTCAACAAGGCAGAAGGGGTTAGGATCCACACTGATGCAAGCTGCCCATCAGTTGATTGGGCTAAAATGGACAAAGAAGATTTAAAGATGTGGAGGGTACTCAGATTACAATGGAGATAAAGGGAGCATGGTGAGGTCTGATTGCATGGGTTTAAAGAAAGCTTAATTTATAGGCAGCATCAGTAGGCTTGCCCAGTTGATCCGAGATTATTCTGGAGGTCCATCATACCTATATTTTTGTATTGACTTTGGTATGAAAACGTACGACCTAAAAACAATGCTCCATGTAATTTTGAAGGACATAGCCCAGATATATATATATATATATATATATATATATATATATATATATATATATATAGAGAGAGAGAGAGAGAGAGAGAGAGAGAGAAGGGAGGCTGCTGCATGTAGCAGCCAACGTGGCTGCTACATGTGGCAGTTTCCCCAATTTTTTTATTTTTTTTTAAATTAAACCATGAATATTCATCTATATATCCCTCCTACATTCTGTAAAAATTTCATTAGAAATGGAGACTCCTATGCCCTCCATCTAGACCGTTATTTTTTAACGGTCTGAATTTTGCTGTAATCGACCTGTTCTAGATGGAGGGCATAGGAGTCTCCATTTCTGATGAAATTTTTATAGAATGTAGGAGGGATATATAGATGAATATTCATGGTTTAATTTAAAAAAAATAAAAAAAATTGGGGATGCCACATGTAGCAGTTACCAATCGAACTAAACGTATGGACTGTTACTAAATTTGGCATGTTAATTTGAAATTTATAGTATTGCATCTTCAACGTATGGACTGTTGTGTGGCGTCAAAGATACATCCTGGTGGTGTTGATTAAGTAAGAGGTTAAATGCAAACTAGCATCTGAAGTGCTTATTTTTGCAGCAAGGAAAGTATCGTCTTTCCCAGACGTGTTTAAAGGATTACAACTTACATTAAGTAATGTTTTCCCATAAAAAGGTAAAACAACAAACAAATCATAGTGGCCTCGGGAATAATGGATATAAGATAAAGTGCACCATCTTCTCATTTAAATTCAAGCTGGTCTTAGTTACATTTAACTGTGGTCAGTAGCTGAGGCTACAAGTTGCAATCCCATCGTTTAAATTTTGCAATCCCTGGTGCAAATAATGTGTTTTGTTTTACATTACAATATTGTTTACTTCCCATCTTATTGGATTAATAATTGCAGACCCGACCTCATGCGACGGTTGAAGTTGAAATTTCTGAAGATATGCAACTGGTGCACTTTGATTTCAACAGGTAACAGTATCTGTATCATTCCATGTTCTATTCAGTTATCATGTCCAAATCATGGACTGTCCTTGTGATGATGTGTTTGGTATCGGATTTTCAGTACTCCGTTCGAGTTGCACGACGATGCTTACGTCCTAAAAGCAATGAGATTTTGCGAAAGGCAGCGTGAAGACGATTCTCGTGAGCCGATGCAAGTAGATGGCGAGGGTTCAAGCTCCCTCACACAATCACAGAGCCATTCTGCTAGGCCCAGCGCTGCTGGTAAGCTGCCCAGTTCGCCTCCTGTTCCAGGAATACTGAAGGGCCGTGTGAAGCACGAGAACTAATTTCTAACCGTAAGTCCCGACCCCATTCATTTCCTGCTAGGTGTACGTTCGCATGTATAGTTCATGTGATTCATAGCTTAGTGAGAGTTAGCTCCCTAACCTGCCAGATATAGTTAGTAGCTTCCTCACCGACCAGAAGCATCGAGGCTCTGCGGAATCTCTTAGCCTCCTGGATCTTAGGTTTGTGTGGTAATCCTTGTCTATTTGTATCCTACTTATCACATGATTAATTGTTCTATAGAATTTGCAACAGATTTGGGCATTTGTAATTTTGTACCCTTATGGCTTGGATCTCGCAACATAGTGATGATTGTAATGGGAATTCTTAAATTAAATCTCATAATTTTTCACATTAAATCTTTGATTGGATTAGAGAATGGCATGTTCTGCCTTTGGATTCAATCAAACACCTTGCAAACCTTTTCAAAAATTTAAGTGGAGTTGGCTACATGGATTCTTTGCTTCAAAACAGATGTGATTTGGATCGCATCCCAACTACTCGTTTCATGTCGGATACAGATAAAGGAACCCCTCGTTCAAAAAAATATAAGTATCTTCAAATATGATTTATTTTTATTGTAGGTTTTATCTCATTAATCCTCAGAAATGCAATGCCTAATTGACGAGAAACAAAACAATTCCAAAGCAAGACATCTATTATTCTTACATGCAAGTCGGATTATAATATTGTAATTTATTAGAATGATATAGGGTATAGTTATATGAAGTCGAGGAACACTTCTGACCTGTTAAATTTGCAGTACTAAATCGTAAAAAAATGTTTTTGCATTACTTTTGATTTTTTTACCAGCCCAACCTAAGTTTAACTTCAAATCCAATTTGTCAGTGAAATGAAATCTGGTCCTGACAATTTGTTGGATCTAAACTAAATTTTTCCTAATTTTACCTAGATAGTCGCATGAACCTGCTATTTATCGCAGATAAATGACAGGCCATTACCCAAGATCCCTTTTCTATAAGCCAGTCGATGATAACACAGTAACTTAAACGAGTTATACATTTTCTTTTAAGTCAAAGTTTCATTTCATTTTACACATTAACTCCGACTTACATTGTTCCCCAAGGAGAGACCGACCTCACCCCCAAGATGCAACAGCTTGTCATTTCTTATTCTACCTTGAACGATAGCCCTCAGTCAAGCAAATAGACGAACTCTCGATCGAGCGGGAGAGTATGAGCTGGAGACTGAGTAGGTAGGTCTGGAAGAGAGTATTTCATACATGGTAAAGTGTTTCCCATCCCATGAGAACTTATTCCTAGTCTGACTCTGCCTGCCATCTTCGACATTTCAAGCTAGACAACTTAAAATCCTTCCAAGGAGATGACATAGTAAGATATGTAAAAAATTTCATGAATCAACTGTTTCGCAGGGCGGTTTCATAAAAAAATGAATGAAGGATGACATAGTATTCCTCATGAACCACAACAGAGGAAACAGAATTATTACAATCGCAACGGCAAAGGTATGATGAACTAATGTAAAGCTGCATTTAAGGGAGTGTTAATCCTAAACTGAAACTCTAACAAACCTGATGAAAGAACATGCAGCTGCGTTTAAGTTGGCTGTTCCAAAATCTTTCGGTTCTCGTAAATAAAATGCTGCCGAGGATCTGCAAGCATGTTATAACGCCTTCTCTTATGCTGAAAACCCTTCAGGAGCATAGAGCAAGCCATCGAAAAGCTATCTAAAGAGGGGACTACATGGTGATTTCATCACAGGTTTACAGAGAAATCAAGTTCCGATGGTAAATTTTCACAATCTTTCAAGGAGCATCACAGGTTCTTCTCTTCAGCTTTTCTTGGCTGTGAGAAATGGAAAAAAAACCTTAAATTACGACGACACATTAAGGAATATAGTGATTAAAGATTTGCATGTAGTTTTGAAAGTCCGTAGAAGTCATGCAAAAATCAACTTCTGAGTATTTGTCTTGGAACATAATAAAAGTCAAGAAACCAAAACCAAGCAATCTTTCGAGTTAAGTCTAGAAAAAAGAGAATGCTTAAATACAGCTATGCCGTCTCGAGAAATGCATTTAGTAGTATAAGATGCTAAGGACCTGAATTTGATGGAGAAGATGACATAACATGAAGGTAAAGCGTTGTACACGAAAAATATATTTACAAGGTTCATGTCCTCAACTCCTTAAAGCTATGGAGATGCATATTATAAGGTTAGAGTTCCCCCCAAAGAAATGAAAATGCACCTTGTATTATTCAAATAAAATATAAGATATAAATATGCTTAGTAATGGATTTTTTAGAAGCATGTGCACAATCCATCCATCCATCATGACAGACAGACAGAGATGATGCAAATATCTGAAGTACCAAGAAGTATTCTTAATCCACACCAGCGGATGCGAGGCTTTTTCTTTCCACCGCCGGTCTCAGTCTACAACTATCGCTCATACATATATATGAACCATCCCCAAAAGAAATAATAACCACAACCGCATTCTCCCATTGTATGTGCATAGTTACGAGCCTTCACTGCCCGCATAAGACATTAGATACAGTATCTGCACAAGCCCAGTTTCCCTGCTGTTGACAAGAAGTAGCAGAAGAAAATATAGCTATGTCACGGATTGGTTGGGACATTCATGTGGTGAATTAGAAGGTGGAGATGGCATGGACTGTATAGATCAACATAGGTAAACAATGTTTGAACTTATCATATGAAATAACAGAATTGAACTAAAAAATACAACAGCGACAACAACAAAGCCTTGTCCCACATTAAGTAGGGCCAGCTACATAGATTCTTTGTCTCCATTCAAATCTATCTCAGGTCATTCTCGGGTTCAGATCCAAAAAATTAAGATCCCTTAAAATAGTCTCATTCCAATACTTCTTGGGCCTTCCTCACCCTCATTTAACCGGATCAACATTTCAAATTTCGCATCTTCTAACCAGTGCATCAACAAACCTCCATTGCAAATGGTCAAACTATCTCAAGCGATTTTCTATCATGCAGAGCAACACCAATTTTCCTTCTAAACACATCATTTCAAATCCGATCTTTTCGTGTATGACCACACATCCATCTTATCATTGACATTTCTTTTAGTGCATTTCTCTGCAAATGTTTATGGTTCACATGCCAACATTCAGATCTTTAGAGAATAACAAGTCTCACGGCTGCTTTGTAATACTTTTCTTTCATTTTCAAATGAATTTTCTTGTTGCATAGAATAACAGAGGTTAATCTCCACTTTAACCAACATGTATTTATTTTGTGAGTAACATTTCCATCAATATCTCCATCATATTGTAAAATTGATCTCAAGTATCTAAAAAAATCTTTCTTCCAAATGTTATTGTCTCCAATCTTCACCTCGAGTCCGTCATTGTTTCCATCAAATGTGCACTTCATATATTCAATCTTAGCTCTACTTATACGAAATCCTTTAGTCTCTAAGGTATGTCTCCGAACCTCGAGCTTTTCATTTACTTCATCTCAAGTCTCATAAATCAACACAATATCATCGGAGAACAGCATACACCAAGGTATCTCATCTTAAATGTGACAAGTCAACTTGATGCGGACCAATGTTTATGTCAAAATAGTCAGTCTTCCCAGACTGGACCCTTAACTCAAGATGAAACCCAATCATACATATCCTTTATAAGGTTAATATGTAGGACAAGTACTTGTCTCTTCTCCAAAGTTCTCCACAATATCTCCCGTGGGATTGAATCAAACGCCTTCTCTAAATCAATAAAAATCATATGGAAGCTCTTCCTTTGAACTATATAATCTCCATCGTTCTCCTAAACATCAATGAAATCATATAAGTTAACTACGAATTTAAGAACTCCAGAAGAACAAAAAATCGATCCTTCCTACTAAAACCATGCATATTTTTATGCATAGGTCAAACTCATAACTCACAAATTTACCCACCACCAAGTAACAATATAAATAGGAAAGCAGCAACCAAGATGAATAATGCCTTTGGAGCATCTCAACAACTAAATAGCGTTTCAGAGTTTCTATTAACCGGTAATCGTGAGAATGATAGATAAGCTATCAACTAGTAGAAGCGTTCTTACCTAACTGAAATTAGTGTATTGTTCTTACCTAAGTGAAATTAATGTATTTAAATATAACTATCATTATTCCACGATGCAACAATGACAAAGCCTTTCCCACAATAAGTAGGGTCGGTTACATGGATTCTTTACCTCCATTCAGATCTATTTTGAGTCAATATCGGACATAGATCTAAAAAAGTAAGTTCCCTTCGTATAGTCTCATTCAACCACTTCTTGGACCTTTCTCATCCTCTCTTAGCCGGCTCAACATCCCAAAACTCACATCTCCTAACTAGTGCATCAGCCTACCTCCTTTGCAAATGGTCAAACCAATTAAGCGATTTTCTCGCATCATATCCTCGATCGGAGTTACATCAACTTTCCTTCTAATGGCATTATTTTGAATCCAATCTTTATGTGTGTGTGTGTGTCCACACATCCACCTTGGCATTTTCATTTCTGCTACGGTCATTCGTTGTGTGTCTCTGGTTCGCATGCCAACATTCAGATCCATAGAGCATAGCAGGTCTCACGACTTCTTTGTAAAAACTTCCTTTGATTTTCAAAGGACTATTCTTATCACAGAGAATAGTAGAAACTCCTCTCCACTTTAGCTAACATGCATTTATTCTAGTAGTAACATCTCCATCAATGTCCCCGTACAACAACAAACAAAGCCTTTTCCCACAATTAAGTAGGGTCGGCTACATGGATTCTTCACCTACATTCAGATCTACCTTGGGCCAATCCCGGGCATATATCCACAAAATTAAGATCCCATCGTATTGTCTCTTTCCAACACTTCTTTGGTCGTCCTCGCCCTCTCATAGCCGGCTCAACATCCCAACAATCGCATCTCCTAACTGGTGCATCAGTTGATCTTCTTTGCAAATGTCCAAACCATCTTAAGCGATTTTCTCGCATCTGAATGTTCGCTATCAATCTTCACCTCGATTCCTTCACTATTGCTTCTATCAAAAGTATACTCCATATATTCGATCTTAGACCTACCTATATGAAACCTTTTAGTCTCCACTACATGTCTCCAGACCTCCGCTTCCCATTTGTTACGTCTCTAGTCTCATCAATCAACACAATATCATCAGTGAATAACATCCACCAAGGTATCTCATCCTGAATGTGACTTGCTAACATGTATATAATCAAAGTAAAAAGGAACGGAATCAAAGCTGAATCTTGATGCAAACAATGTTGATGTCAAAATAATCAATCTTCCTAGAATGGATCCTTACACAAGACGAAGCCCTATCATACATATCCTTTATGAGGTTAATATATAGAAAAGGTACTTGTCTCTTCTCCAAAACTCTCCACAATATCTCATGTGGCACGGAATCATAAGCCTTCTCCAAATGAATAAAAATCATATGGAGGTTCTTCTTTTTAGCTCTATAAATCTCCATCGTTCTCCTCATCAAGTGGATGGTTTCAATAGTTGAGCGATATGGCATGAATCTGAATTGATTTTCTTTTTCTTTGGAAACTTGCCTCAATCTTCTTTCGATCCAACATTCTTAACTTTTCATAGTGTGACTCATTAGCTTGATACCTCTATAATTTGAATTTTGAATATTTTTTAATGTCTCTTTTATTCTTATTAGCCGACCCTACTTAATTGTGGGAAAGGCCTTGTTGTTGTTGTCGTCTCTTTTATTCTTATAAAGAAGCGCCATGATGTTTCTCCTCCAATCTTTAGGCATTTTCTTCCTTCTCCAAATAACAGAACAACAACAAAGCCTTTTCCCACAATTAAGTAGGGTCGGCTACATGGATTCTTCGCCTCCATTCAGATCTATCTTGGGTCAATCTCGGACTTATATCCAAAAAACTAAGATCCCTTCGTATAGTCTCTTTCCAACACTTCTTGGGCCGTCCTCGCCCTCTCTTTGCCGGCTCAACATCCCACCACTCGCATCTCCTAACCAGTGCATCAGTTGACCTTCTTTGCAAATGACCAAACCATCTTAAGCGGTTTTCTCGCATCTTATCCTCGATCGGAGCTACACCAACTTTCTTTCTGATTGCATCATTCCAAATCCGATCTTTACGTGTATGTCCACACATCCATCTTAGCATTTTCATTTCTGCTACAGCCATTCTCTGCACATGTCTATGGTTCACAGGCCAACATTCAGAACCATAAAGCATAGCAGGTCTCACGGCTGCTTTGTAAAACTTTCCTTTAATTTTTAAACGAATTTTCTTATCACAGAGAACAACGGAGGCTCCTCTCCACTTTAGCCAGCATGCATTTATTCTATTAGTAACATCTCCATCAATTTCCCCATCATGTTGCAAAATAGATCCCAGATATCTAAAAGAATCTCTCTTCTGAATGTTATCGTCACCAATCTTCACATCGATTCCTTCACCATTGCTTCCATCAAAGGTGCATTCCATATATTCCGTCTTAGCCCTACTTATACGAAAACCTTTAGTCTCCAATGCATGTCTCCAAACCTCAAGCTTCTCATTTATTCCATCTCTAGTCTCGTCAATCAACACAATATCATCAGCAAATAACATACACCAAGGTAACTCATCCTGAATGTGACTTGTCAACTCGTCCATAATCAAAGTAAAAAGAAATGGACTCAAAGCTGAACCTTGATGTAAACCAATGTTGATATCAAAATAGTCAGTCTTGCCCCGTCGGGGTCCTTACACAGATAAAGCCCTATCATACATATCCTTTATGAGATTAATGTATAGGACATGTACTTGTCTCTTCTCCAAACTCTCCACAATATCTCTCGTGGAACGGAATCATAAGCCTTCTCCAAATCAATAAAGATCATATAGAGATTCTTCCTTTTAGCTCTATAAATCTCCATTGTTCTCCTCAGCAAATGGATGGCTTCATAGTTGAGCGACCTGCATGAATCCGAATTGGTTTTCTTTTATTTGGAAACTTGTCTCAACCTTCTTTCGATCACACGTTACCAAATTTTCATAGTGTGACTCATCAGTTGATACCTCTGTAATTTGAACAATTTTGAATGTCTCCTTTGTTCCCTTATAAAGAGGCACCACGATACTCCCCCTCCAATCTTCAGGCATTTTCTTGCTTCGCCAAATAAATTGAATAGATTCGTAAGCCAAGTCAAACCACGCTCACTTAAAACTTTCCATACTTCTACGGGATGTCATCCAAATAACATGAAAAAAATGTAAGCCAGTTAAACCACGCTCACTTAAAACTCTCCATACTTCTAAAGAATAGTCATCAGGTCATAAGCCTTTTCCAGGTCCATAACTTCATAGCCTCCTCTACTCTTTCCATGGAACTAAATTCGCGAAATTCGATGAAATTTCGCCGAAATTTCGGTTCAATGGGTGGAGGATATCGAAACCCATTGTCGATTTCCCGAATTCGCTGTAATCTCACAAGATATCGGCGACATTTTGGTTCATCTCGTCATCTCGTCCGACAAAGAGACTATCTAATAAAAAAATACAACCCTTTTGGCATATCGACCAAATTTCGGTCGAAACACGCCCATTTCGACCGAGTTCCAGCAGCAACCTCTCCAAACTTCCTCCAAGGCCTTTTTGCCCTTTCTTCAAGGTAAGCCAATTAACCAAATCTTCATCAAATTCTTCAATTGTTTAGGGTTTTTACTCTTAAGATGGTTATCTAGCTTGGTGTAGTGTTTTTTAAGAGATTTTGAATATCTAGCTTTATTTTTTGAGACGAAAATTAGGGATTTTGTGTTTTAATTGCACATAATGATAGTTTTGAATGTATTATCTCGGATCTTGTGTATAACATGAAGTAAAACGTACTTTGAGAAACATTTTCTAAGATCTATGGAAGAGGAAATTGGGGCTTTTGTGTTTTAATGTGGAATGATGATGAGTTCTTCAATGATAAACTCAGATCTTAAGTTATGGAAGTAGAAAAATGTTTCGGACTTTTTTTGTAAATGAAATTTAAAATTTGAGTAAATCCGAAAATCATATGTTAGATCAATTATTTTTTACATATTTTGTGTCATTTATGGAGTCTTCTCGAAAATAATCCCTAATTGGTAGATCTAAGACCCTAATGTATAGATCTAAGGTGTTTTTCGGAAAATCGGAATATTAAGAGTGTACTTTTAGTTTCAGATACCAAGTATTTACGATTTTGTGTGTATTAGGTGTTAGAAAAATTAAAAATATAATAAATCCAAAAATTAAAACATAAATTAATTAGCAAATTCTTAATCAGTCGCATTGTTTGCCTCTTGAATGATTGTCCTTCAATTTCCTCGCAGGTTTCGGTGATCATCATCAGGCACATTCTGGTTCCGGATCAGGATTTGACAGTTCTGAGGATCAGAGGGGCGATTTCAGTGAGGACATTGGTTGGAGGTATGCCTCTAGCTCCTGATGGAAATAAAGAGAAACCACAATGCAATTTCTGTGGAAAGAAGTTGGAGGAGGCGGGATCACGAGGATGAAGCAACATCTTGTTGGCAATAACAAGAATGTTGCCAAGTGCACGCGTTGTCCCAAAGATGTGAAGGACAAAATGAAGGCCAGCTTGGACGGGAAGAAGGCAAAGGGATACAGAGAGGGTAAGAAGGGATGAACAATTAAAAGAGTTCATGTTTGAGAAAAAATTCAACGTCCTCTCAGATTCAGACGACGATGAACTTTGTCTACCCCGCTGACATTCAGACTACAGCGAAGAGGATGACATACAGAAGGGCAACAAAGAATCAATGAGGAGCGAGTTCGAGAGGGGAGAACTCGGTCGGAGGATATATGCTACTCCAAGCATGGCTTTCAAGCTTCTGCTCGTGCAGCCGAATAGGTTGAATCTTCTGCAGCTTCCACGTCTGACCAAAGATTTGAGGACTTCGTTGCTAGCATGAGGGGATTATGCTCCCGTTGGTTCTCATGCATCTTTGACCGCTCAGGGAAGCCACTCAGATATTGCAACCTCTATGCATGTCAGTACCTCAGGAGTATATATGCTCTTACCACTTGTCATAGGGTTGACATGACAAAACTGGATTATGGACTCCGGTGCATCCCATCATGTGTGGAGACAGAAGTTAGTTTCTAGTGCCACAGAAGCTACCCCTTGGTAGATCGATTATCATAGCTGATGGGACTAACTCTTCAGTTGCAGGATAGGGGGAGATCAGTCTGACACCATCTATGCATCTACAGAATGTGCTTCATTACCTGATTTTTCAACGAACTTATTGTCTATCAGTCAAATTACTAAGGTCTACATTGATGTGTTATATTTAACACATCTTCACTTGTGTTTCAGGGACATTCTTACGGGCAAGATAATTGGATGTAGCAGTGAGCAGGGTAGCCTTATCTGATTGGTTCGTACTCTGTATGTTTGTGTCTAATTTCGTCTCACAGAATCATCTCTCCAGTTATGTGGCATCTGCGCTTTGGTCATCTTCCTCTCCAGAAGATGTGTCACGTGCCCATCAAATTTCTCCTCTCTCTCTTTACAGTGTGAGGCTTGTCAGTTAGAGAAGCATCATCGGTCTACCTCCCAAGTCATCAAGGTCAGAGTAGTAGCTCTCTAATTTAGTTGATTATATGCAGACATTTGTCAAGGACACATGTTTATCTTGTGGTGGACAATCTTTCTAGGTTGTCGTGGGTTTTCTTGTTGAAGAATAAGTTCGAGGCAGGGACTGTGATAAAATATTTTATAAAAGGAAGTAAAGTATATTTTTTCCTTTGCATTTAAACTTGTGCGAAATGACAATGCCTTTGAATTTTGTACTCTTGAGCTTTCGCATTTCTTCACATCACTTGGCATCATTCATCAAACTTCATATGTCGATATGTCCCAACAAAATGGAGTTCCTGAACGTAAGCACCGTCACTTGCTTGATGTGACTTGGTCAAGGGATCTGCCATCCACGCAGTCTCTTCCTCCATGACTAAGCAATAATGTAACCTTCTACCCCCACACCCCCTTTTAACCACCTTCAAGTGTTTCCTACTCTTTTTCATAAGTGCATGGAAAATTCCTGAGTTGCAAACCTTGTGCTCCAACATATCATGAAGAAAAAAGTTGCCCTACTTGCTTGCAGTCAGGCACCTTTCCCAGTCAGGCACCTTTCCCCCATTTCTTACCTCGACCCCTCCACTCCAGTCGAGACAGGCTGACAAGAAAGTAGTCACTCCCAACACATGGTTAGAACAAGGGTGTCCAGAAATTGCTTGAAAACCACTTCTTAACCCCCTAATGAGGCAGCCTTCATCCAAGGTCTCAAGCACTTTGAATTAAATGACAAATTTTAATAAAATGATGAAATTTAAATAAATCTAGTAGAGGTCAAGCAGATTATAAGTAAGCTTACATCACACGTGTGGCCCACATTACTTGAATCCTATAGAGCCCTCTATCACCCTCCCTAATAGTCCACATCCGATAAAAGAGTGATACGACTCATAAAGTGCCTCGACCATAAATCAACAAGCAAAGAAGCATGACCTCCTCTGATCACTTAAACAACCTAAAGCCTTTAACGCAAGGGCCTTCCCAAGCCATGGTTTGCTTCCTGGATGCTCACTCATGTGAAGAAAATGAAATTTTTACCTTACTAGTGGGGGCAAATGCAGTCACTAGTCAAACTAGCCTTCTATATAAAAATATGTAGACCCAAGCAGAGGACCCCACCTTGGATGTAAAAGAAAGTTAAGCTCGATCAAAGGTTGTAGCTAACGTGGTCCTAACCCATATGAACCAAGTTGCATCAGCCAATCACAAACCCACCACCATGAACAGTTGGCATCGTCTAGGCACCATTGTGTCAGTCCTAGCAGTAGACGCCGCCAAACAACCATCTGGGGTTCACTTAAGCCCATCTCCCCTCATAAAGAAGACTATGAAAGCTTCATCAAGCCCCACCTTGGATGTAAAAAAAGTCATGCTCGGTCAAAGGCTGCAGCTATCACAGTCCTAACCCACATGGACTAGGTTGCATCAATCAAAAAACAAACCCACCATCATGAACAATTGGTAAACACCATCACCTTGCCCCTAGCAATAGATGTTGCCAAACAACCCTCTAGGGTCCACTTGATCCCCCGTCCTCTCTTCAAAAAGACTATTAACCCGAGCTCCATCAAACCGCTAGCACAAACAAAAGATTCACCTAGGTAAACAACATAACCACCGAAATCCACATCGAGAACCACCTTCATCGTCAATGGAGCCATGGATGGCCTTATCGCGATATATCGGTGATATAGTGGCGTATATCGGTATCGACAAGTGACCGATATATCGCCAATATGGCCGATAAGGTTATTTTCTTCACAATATCGGTTCGATATCGGCGATATGGCGCCGACATATAGACGATATATCGTATCGACACGAAACTGATATGGCCTTCCCTGAATGGAACCAAGCAGATACACCATAAAGACCTCTCGCATAGCACCTCTCTGATTAGCATGTGATCCAAAGGTTAGCAACACGAGCAAGGAGTCGTGTCCGCTAAGGACGTTGGCACTAGACCATGTAAGTAATACACAAGGTCCATCAACGACACGACTTCCACACTACTACAACAACAACAACAATATCTTTTCCTACATTAGGTAAGGTAGGCTAATTTTGCCTCCAGACTTTCCACACTAGAATTAAATAATCTTATCTCGGCAAGGTACTGCCATATGCTCGCTTCTCTACAAGGTGAAAAAGCAGGGTGTGAAATCCACGCACAGGGACAAACCTTTTCTTTTTTCATTCCTCCTCTCGTTATTCCCCACGCTCTCCATATTTACAGTATCCAATTGTTTGATTGTAACATTTTGCCTCTAAGATCACCCTATGTCAGTTTATACATCATCAACATTGTATTTCATATGCACTTTTCATGAATTATCATGTAAGTTGCCAGCATGTTCGCCAAGGCCCTCACAAGAGTGACAATTGATCATTGTTTATCCATAATGAACAAAATGAACACACATGCATGCATGCTCCATCTTCAGACGGTGTGATGAAAGATGAGAGATGATCTTTGTTTTATTATTATGAGTTGCACGGGACATTTGATCATTGTTCCAGAATGAGTACGATGGGTGCATACTCCAGGTTTAGACGGAGGGTTTATTTTCTTATTATAAGTCACTTTGGATTATATCTCTCATTGTTTCTCCGAAATGAGCATGGTGGACATACACACACGCTCCAGCTTTAGAGGGAGTGTTGACAGAGTTTTTTTAAGTTATTTTGGATCATATTTCTCACAAGACCATAAAGTTTCTTGTTCTTATGATGCGTAAATTTATACTATATTCCTCCCAAGACCAAGCAACAAGAGAAAACGAGCATTCTTCTGAATTTGGTTTCAACATGGTATCGGAACCATATTGATGTAAAGTCTCAGATCTATCGTGGATTAAGACGAAAGAATGGCTATTTCGAATCGCCTCCCTGACCGCTAAAGCCCAACTACCACGGCACTCGCGCACGCCACCTGTTCGACGAAAACCCGCACCGAAAAAGGACAGCAAGATGGAGAAGAAAGCAGCGAGAAAGGCGGGATGCGACGGACCTTGGTGCCCTTGAACTCCATGGCGATCTCTTCCTCGGGGATGAGGACGGGCCAGGGCTCGGAGTTGTCGCGGAACATCTGCTCCGTCTCGAGCTGGCGGCCGCGGGTGAGGATGGCGGAGCGGATGTCCTGCGCGTTGGCGGAGGTGGCGTCGATGAGCTCCTCGAGGCCCGTGGCGTAGGTGATGGTGATCTGAGGGGGGTGGTCGTCGGTGCGGCGCTTGACCTGGACCTGGCATGCCGGGTTCGACTCCCTCGACTTCGGGGCTCGGCACTGCGCCAGGAACTCCATGCAGCACCCCACCCTCGGGTCCAGCGCATTGAACTCTATCCTCACCTTCGACAAGAACTTCAGCATCTCTCTCTCGCTCGCTCGCTCGCTCGCTCGGGTGTTGGAGAGCGGAGGGAGTATATCGACCCTCGAGATGGTTGTGCAGCGCTTGTGGCTTTATTTTGATGGGTTTTATCAGTTGTGCCCCCTTTGAGATATTGAGATATTGTAATTTCAATTATATCCCTATCTTTTTTTGAAATATCAGTTGTACCTCTATCTTCTTAAAATTTATGGTTCTATCCTTTTGTAATATCAATCATGTCCTTACTTTACCTTAACAGAAGGGTGGAATTGTGAATTTTGCAAGAAGGTAGGGGCACAACTGATATTTCAAAAAAAGGGAGGGGTATAATTGAAATTGCAATATCTCATAAGAGCACAACTGATAGGAACCCTTAAATAGATCAATCCAGACTCAAAAATATACTCCTCTCCGCTTTAAATACTCCAAATGTTTCAAAATAGTAAAATATATATTTTGGATGATTTTTCACTCTTTGAAGAAATGTTGTCTTTTTATATGATTAACAAAGTCATTGTTTAAGAATAAATTTAGAAGCAAGCTAATAACCAAGAAGTTATTGAGAGGCTACTCTTCTATTATTGAATCCAACTTCTGTAGCATACTTCTCATAAAATAGCTCAAGGCAACCAAATAAAAATACTTCGCGAGGAATAATTTCCAAATCAACTGTTGAAATTGTTATATCATTATTCACATTATCCTAAAAAAACTTCCGAATGCAATTAATAATAAATATTTTTTTTTGTAAAAATATATTCAAATAAGTATTCAACAAAAAATTCCGGAACATCATCATTCACGTTAAAAAATAATAATGTTGAGTATACTTCAATAATAACCATGAAGATAGCTATAACAATACTATTCCTATTTAAAAGTAAGCGAAAGTGGTACAATTGCATTGATGATATATGACATTTAAACATTAGTATATTTACATTGAGTTTCTACTGCACATAAAGCTACTATTTACGTGTAGTAACAAGATGAATGAGCTCAATACCCCATTGAATATAATTACTTGACATTTGAACATTACTCTTATCATATTAGTAACAGAAAGCTACTATTTACATATATTAATAACAATATGAATGAGCTCAGTAACACATTTGAATATAGTTACTTAACATTTGAACGCTACTCTCATTACTTTAGTAACAAAAAGTTATTATTTACATATATTAATAACATGATGAATGAGCTCATTAACCCATTGAATATAATAACTTGGCATTTGAACATTACTCACGTCCCACAAGTGACATAAAGCTGCTAATTACATATATTAATAACAAGATGAATGAGCTATTTACATGTGTGTATATATATAACAAGCCTGATTCAAATGGGTTGCAACGACAACTTTACATTCAATTTTTATTAAACTTGCTTGGATCGTATCGACTTTTGAAAAGAACACAGATGAACACTATTTGAAAGCATCTCTTGCAAACACTACAGAAGAAAAATCACAATCATCTTAAATCAGTTGACTCTATTAGTTCCCTTGCCCTCTTCTCTTTTCTTCTTTCTCTCAATACGAGCTTAATGTAAATGTAACACCGATACCCTCAAAGATAGATCCGCATCTAAAACTCACAAGTGTAAGAGTGAGTTATAAGTGATGGGGATTACTACTTGACAACTTAAGCTTAAGCATTTTAGGAAGTTATTAACAGATCCATTTGGGCCCAAATCAAATAATTTGTCAGGGTCAATTTTCCTCGATAATAGACTGGGGATATAAGTCCAAGACGCTACAATTAATGGTACCAGAGCCAATTTCCCTTTGATAGTGAAAAAGGTTACCCGAGAGGTGAAGCCACCCCTATAAAGAGATAGGAGGAAATGACTACCCCGAGAGTGAAACCACCACTGTCACTGGGTGGGTCATGTTGCAACGAGGATGTTGCGAATATAAGTGGGGGAGGTTGTAACACCCATACCGCTAAAAATAGTCCCACATCTAAAAATCACAAGTGTGAGAGTGGGTTTTAAGTGGTGGGATTATTACTTGATAACTTGGGGTAAAACATTTTGGGTAATTATCACCGGATCCATTTGAGCCCGAATCCAACAAGTTGTCAAGATTAATTTTCCTCGATATGGGACGGGGGACCTAAGCTCGATTCGTTATAGTAAATTATCATAAACATTAATAAGATGTATGTTTTTCCTTAGTAATGTGCTAATACAAGCAGGGCAAGTGGGTTGGGTTAGTGTTACAAATATACACTTACTTACAAATACATCAACCAAGCACGTACTTTTATTAAATAGGTGCAACATATCTCTAACGTTCACCCTCCATTTCACTCAATAACTAACCTTGTATACTATAAAATGGCCATCCTCAATTGACTAAAAATCCATATTTTCACCTAAGGGTAGTAAAATTAAGTTATGTAAACTTGATACATTGAAATAAAAATGGCAAAGCCTTCTCCCACATCAAGTAAGGTTGGCTACACAAGTTCTTGCTCAAATCCATGTTGAAAGATCTTGCTATTTTTTACGCTGGTTGTTGGCTACTTAACACAACCCCGCAAGGGGAGATTTGAACCCTAGTCTTTTGGGTGGTAGACACACTGCACTACCACCGGACCATTGGATTAAGATGGTGTTCACATGCATTTGTCCATGCATTCACGCTTATTCACACTATCATAACTGTGTCAACTGTCATTGAGCTAAAAACCTATAGTTATCAAAGTTTCACAAGTTGTACTTTTTAATCCTGTACTTGAAGATGTTAGAATCCCTTATGTTTAGTATGTATTTGAGTATACAATTACTATTACCCACTTCATCTATATTCTATAAATTTTACTACCAAAATCGAAGATAAGTTGCATATTTTTTTTAATATCGATTGTTGAAATAAAAGTAATGATGAGTTTAAGTGAAGTTATGAAGATATAACATTAACCTGACCCGAACCGACATAGCAATGATTTTGAAACCAAAATCTATTTGAAAACATATAGATGAAAAAACAAGTAGTTTTATATGATCATGCATCTTTTTTTGATATTTAATATAATTTTTAGTAATTAGGACTTCTAGTTAGTTATCTTTGAAGTAATCTGATACATGTATTTCCAAATCAACAATTTCGATGTATGCACGTGTAAGATGTGTAAGGATGAGCATTAGGTTGGACCGCCCCAACCCAGTCGGCAAGCCTAATCCACAAGCCTGATCTAAAATCGAAGTCAGATTTGTAGTGTTCTAGCCTTGGACCATAAATTTGGCCCATTAAATAAATCGATCGGCCTTGGGCAGACCTCGATGCAGATCGATGAGTCCACATACACTTCTTTATGTTGCAATTAAAAAAATAAAGAATGGTTTGGCTCAAATTAGAACCCATATTTATTGGGTCGAGCCGAGCAGTAGGCGAACAATGATAAAAAAAATTACAGGCCAAGATCTGACCCATTGCCCAAAAATTAAATAGTCCTTAGGTCAGATCACATGCTTGGATCAGATCACATCCGACCTATGCTGATCCTTGTCTCCAGGTACACACATGATATCCAAAACTAAATATATGTATATATAAGAATATGACTAATACCAATAAGAGATTTTTATCCAACAAATCTTATAAACTTTTTAAATTGCCTCTATAACTTTTTGCACAACACAATTACCCCATCGACCCTGTAAATTACCTCAAGGACCCTCACGAGCTTCAAACAGATAAACCGCATGTTTCATGGGGTAAGAATTGGTAACTTTATGAGGTCAAGGGGGGATTTATATTTGTTTCAAGGGGTGTGAAGATAATTGAAAGTTTATAAGATCTGCTGTGTAAAATTTGCTATAAATAATTCTAGGGTTTTTATCAGTTGTGCCCCTTCGAGATATTGCAATATTAGTAATGCCCCTATCTTTTTGAGAATATCAGTTGTACCCTCAACTTCTTCTCATTCTATCACTTGTGCTCCTCGGGTTAGTTTCTGTCCATCCATAATACAAACGGACGTTAACTTCAAGGACACAAGTGGAATTAATTGGAAAAAATGGACGGAAATGTCCAACTCTTCTTCTTCCTCCCTCATTTTTTCCTCCCCCATTCTCTTTCTTCTCCCAGCCACCTGCTTCTCCAGGGGCTCCTCCCAACCGCCCTCAGCTAATCCCTCTGCCCGATCTCCTCCCCCCAACATGCGCCTCCCCCTCTGCGCATGAACTCGTCCCTCCACCCTGAGCTCCTCCCCGGCCCTTGCACCTCCGACGCGGTGCCTCCACGCCCCCCTGGCCCATGCCTCCTCCCCCTTCCCCCTACCCCCACCGCCCCTGCGCCTCCCCTTCCTACTGCACCTCCCCCTGCCCCTGCCACCCCCGTGACCCCGCGCCTCCCCCTTCCCCCCGCTGACCCACCCCCTACGCCTCCCCCCTGCCCCCTTCGCCCCCACCCCCTGGGCCTCCCCCTGCCCCACCCCTCCCCCCCCCCCCCCCCCCTCGGCCCGTGCAACACCCTGCCACCACCGCCCCCTCCCCCTGCCCTGCGCCTCCCCCTTTCCCTCGTTGCCCCTAACCCCTCGCTCTGCCCCGCTCCCCCAGGTCTCCCCCTGCACTGCCTCCCCCCCCCCCCCCCCCAGGTCGCCTTTTGCCCTGCCTCCCCCGTGCACCCCTAGCTCCATCGCCCCTAGGTCGCCCCCCTGCCTGCCTCCCCCGCCCCCAGGTCACCCCCTAGCCTCGCCGCCCCCGTGCCCCCAGGTCGCTCCCGCACCCCCAGGTCACCCCCAGGGCTTTCAGTATTTGTTAAGTTGAGATAAATTTTTGACTAATTGATTCATGAAAATTCACTAAAAAATTCAATAAAATTCATTGTTTGATCCGTAATGAGTGCTATATCCATGAAAATGCAAAAATTTTAAAGATTCAATGGATGCATGAAGATGTAACTAAGAGAGAGAGAAATTATGAAGAGAAAGGAAGAAGAACAAATGGAAGAGGAAGAAGACGAAGAAGAAGTCTGGACAATAATTCCCCTCTTAACTGCATCATGGTTTGAAAAAAACATGGTTAAGTCAATTCATTGACGGTTAAACTAACGGAATGGCACAAATGATAAAACTACAAAACCTGAGGGCACGGCTGATATTCCCAACCTATAAATCTAACATGAGAGGACGGCACCACCAAGGACTTCTAGAAGGTGAAGGCGGATATAGACGTGGACTCCTCGAACGATTCTGCCTTTCTGCTGCAGGTGCGCACCCCCCCTTCCCATTTGTTCAGTCGCTCCCAATAAATACTCACCTCCCGAGCTCCACCATCGTCAGATCGGACCTTTCTAAGCATCCGACGGCTCGGGGATCCGCCACGGAATCTGCAGGGTCAACCTCCAATCGTCCTTGAAGCTACCGGTGCTCCCTCCCCCTCGTCCCCTCTGCTCCCGCTCCAGAGACACACGTGCAACGTCTGATCAGCCGTCGATCTCGATTCGTGTAAACTCTCTTCCCCCCATCTCCGAGTGTTCCATCCCGTTCTTCTTCTTATTATTTCTCCTTTTATATAGCACAAGTCACCAAACATGATCGAAAACATCTTCTGCTATCTGTTGATTATTCAGATTTTCTCTTATTTCTTATATTGCTATTTATAAAAGTCTATGTTTCTTACTTTGATCGTTGCCTTTTTGCCTCTGAGAAAGTTACCCACTCCCTCGCACTTAAAATTCCTGCTCCGCCACTGGAAAATTGAATATTTAGTTTGAGATTTAATGGTAAATACAGAAAATGGCCCTTATAGAAAAAAATGGTATTTTGGGACATAAGGTTCAGCACAATACGGTTTGTCAATTTTCTTTTCATTAAAACGAAAAAACTGACATTTCTCTCAGGATCTACTTAGATCAAGGTTTTAGTAAGTAGTGCATCATTATTTGTATGTTGTTGTTGTTGTCATTGTTACCAAAACATTTAAAGTATGGCATATATGTTAAAACAATAATAACAACGAGATATAACTAAGCACAGTGTTTATCAAATATGAAAGTTTTTTTCAATAAAAAAATCTCTGACAAAGTGTTCTAAACTCAAAATTCATGTCCCAAAATGTCAGCCTTTTTATCAAGATCCTTTTTTACGCTTACCCGAAACATTGAAACATTTTATATAATTAATCTAAGTCAGTTGGTTTAGATACTTTATATGGCTGTTAACACACAAATGATTTCGCGATTCAGTAGTGTGCCTTCCACCCAAAGACACGGAATAAAGGATGTTAGCAAAGGATGTGAGTGCGGTATTTGAAAGTTTGTTTTTTTCCCTATAATTGTAAATGGTTTCTCTTGTAATTGCTAGTTATGAATGGAGGCAAAGAATCCAGGTAGCCGACCCTACTTAATATAGGAAAAGGCTTTGTTGTTGCTGCTGTAAATGGTTTTTTACTGTGGTAAATGCTTGCAAAGACCAAGCAAACAGACTATTCATTAAGAAATATGCATGAATTCATAAAAACTAAGGACAAAATCCACTGTCCAGATCTGATCCAGACTTATCTATGCTGAAGTCAATTACTTCTGGAATGTAAAATGTCTTATTATAAGATTTCACTCAAGTGTGTGTATCTCTCTTCCTTGAATTATGTTTGCAATGTACTCTGAAACTATATCAACAATGCAGTCACTTTTCATAGCTGTGTCCTTGCCTTTTACAGATAATGTATGAAATATACACTATAAAAAGAGACTATGGATGTGTTTTTACCTACCTTTGTATATATGGGGCTATCAGATGGGGAGTGAAAGAGAGAATTCAGACTTGGCGCAATTATCCCGAGTATATTTGCATCTCCAGATGAATTGTTCTTTGCTTTTTCACTCAGAGATGTTACCTTCTGTGGTAATCTTAGTTCTTAGTTCTGGACCCTATCCTTTAATTTGGGTATCCATTGTCATCGTGTCCTGCTTACTTGTAAACTTTACAATTATCCTTTCCTAGCCCAGTATGGTAAGTATTCAGTTGTCAATTTGTAGATGATTTGAGAAACACAACCACAAAGAATTAGGCGAAATTCATTTCCACGAAAAAATTAAGCCTTCTCGAGGTTATAGTGTGCAGGTGTTCACCTACCTTGGTTTTAAATTGCAGTGTCTTATTGACATCTTCATGGCAATCTGAATCTCATTTTTCTCCAAGAGCAAATTCTTGTTTCTTTCAAAATTCCAGACTAAGAAAATACCAACTAAAGTGGAAACACCAGAATAAAACTTCGGTATTGGATAGTAAAGAAACAAGAACTGCAAAATGGCATGAGGCATCGGACATTTCAATGGTCTGGTAGTAGAGCAGTGTGCCTTCCATCCTAAGGATCGTGGTTTAAGCTCCACAAGTTACATTTCTTCATAAAAATAAAGGGATTTTTACCCGACAGACCCTATAATCTTTGTCAATTACCTCTACGATCTTTGAAACATCATAATTCTCCCTCGACCTCATAAACTTGCTCTGTCTTACCATACGAATCCTACCGTTAAATTGACGTATCCAGAGTTTTCCTTGGATTAAAAACGGGTTAGTCTAACCAATCCGCGATCAGATGGCTAGAATAAACCAAAAGAAGAAAAAAACAGTGGAATCCAAGGGGAGGGTGCTCGACCTGGGCTTGAGGAGGGGGGAACTCGACATGGAGGAGGTGAGGCTTCCAGGAGGCGGGTGGGTCGCTACCGGGGGCGAACTGGGCTAGGATGGTGAACTGGAGGAGGTTGACGGGGATCGACGGAGGCGATGAAGCGGGAGGGGAGAGCCTTCGAGCAGGAGAGGCGACTGGGGGTGGTGGGATTGGAGCAGGGGAGGCGGCGGAACGGTGGGCTTCGAATAGGGGAGGCCCGCAGGGGAGGCGGCCTGGTAGGGGGGTGCTTCGGGCAAGAGAGGCCAGTGCAGGGGAGGCGGTCCGAGGAGGGGGGAGCTTCGAGCAAGGGGAAGCCCGCAGCAGTGGAGGTGGGGTGTGTGCTAGCAGGTGAGGCGGCGGGGCCCCCCGGGGGGGTGGGGGGGGGGGGGGGTTCGAGTGACAATTGCTAGCAGGGGAGGCAGCGGGGCCTGCCTGCGGGGTGGGGTGGGGTGCTTCGAGCGCAGGGGAGATGACGGGCCGGGGGGAGGGAGGGGGGCTTCGAGCGAGCGAGTGCGGGGAGGGGGTTGCTTCGAGCGCGGGCGGCGGGCCGAGGGGGAGGAAGCCTTCGAGCGAGGTGCGGGGGGGAGGGGGAGGCGGTGGGCGGGGATTCGAGCGGCGGGCGGGCCGGGGGGGGGGGGGGGGGCTTCGAGGGGAGGTCCACGGCTGGGGAAGCTTCGAGTCAGGGGAGGCCCAACGGGGCATCGAGTAGGAGGGGCCTCCAGCGACGGGGGTGGGGGAGCAGCTGCGTGCAGGGCTCCTCGCCGGTCGGGCTCGACGGAGGGGGGGCGTCCTTCCATGAGGAGCACTACTCGGGACGGCGCTGCAGGCGGGGATATGGGTGTAAAAATCCCTGATATAAAAGAATGTAACGAAATCATGCCAGTTTTAACGGATAAATGGATGTGGGTTAACCACGAGACATGTGGGGTAAGAGTTAGCAAGTTTGCGAGGTCGAGAGAGGAATTAGGATGTTTCAAAGGTCGTAGAGGTAATTGACAAAAATTACAAGGTCTGCCGGGTAAAAATCCCAAAAATAAAATGGAGCAAAAGGTGTGGAAAATTGAAAGTTATTATTTATATGTTTGGCTTATCTTTTGATCTTTGGAGTATAGTAGAGATGGAGGATTGACATTTTTCTTTATATTTTCTGGACATTACTATGGCGATAGATAGTTTCTGCAACAATGTAGATTGCATGAGAGTTTTTGATTGAATGTTGTGAACTTGTAATTAGTCTTGTATTCATTTTATCTTGAGTGTGCCCCGTATTATCTCTTTGATGCTAGATGTATTATTTAGTATAGTTTCCATGTGACATCGCATTTATGCTTTTTTTGACATCATATTTGTGAATTTTTTCAGTTTCTTTCTAGTCAGCAATCCTCTAATAGTTCCTTTTCGAGATCTCTTCCAACACTTGACTTTGAGGGGAGAAACTGGAATATATGTATTCAACAACCTAAACTCCTTTATAGTTTATATGGAGTAGATGATCGGATGCAACCGGAACAAATTCAACAACAACAAAGCCTTTTCCCACAATTAAGTAGGGTCAACTACATGGATTCTTCGCCTCCATTCAGATCTATCTTGGGTTAATCCCAGGCTTATATCCACAAAACTCAGATCCCTTCGTATGGTCTCTTTCCAACACTTCTTGGACCGTCCTCTCCATCTCTTAGCCGGCTCAACATCCCAACACTCGCATCTCCTAACTGGTGCATCAGCTGATCTTCTTTGCAAATGTCCAAACCATCTTAGGCGGTTTTCTCGCAGCTTATCCTCGATCGGAGCTACACCAACTTTCTTTCTGATTGCATCATTCCGAATCCGATCTTTACGTGTGTGCCCACACATCCACCGTAGCATTTTCATTTCTGCTACATTCATTCTCTGCACATGTCTATGATTCACAGGCCAGCATTCAGATCCATAAAGCATGACAGGTCTCACGGCTGCTTTGTAAAACTTTCCTTTAATTTTTAAAGGAATTTTATTATCACAGAGAACAGCAGAGGCTCCTCTCTGCTTTAGCCAGCCTGCATTTATTCTATTAGTAACATCTCCATCAAATTTCTCATTATGTTACAGAATAGATCCCAGATATCTAAAGGAATCTCTCTTTTGAATGTTATCGTCACCAATCTTCACCTCGATTCCTTCACCATTGCTTCCATCAAAGGTGCCCTCCATATATTCTGTCTTAGCCCTACTTATACGAAATCCTTTAGTCTCCAACTCATGTCTCCAGACCTCAAGCTTCTCATTTACTCCATCTCTAGTCTCGTCAATTAACACAATATCATCAGCAAATAACATACACCAAGGTAACTCATCCTGAATGTGACTTGTCAACTCGTCCATAATCAAAGTAAAAAGAAATGGACTCAAAGCAAAACCTTGATGTAAGCCAATGTTGATGTCAAAATATCCAGCCTTCCCAGACAGGCTCCTTACACAAGATAAAGCCCTATCATACATGTCCTTTATGAGGTAACTGGAACAAATTACACAAAATAAAAAAAATAACTAGTTCGTACGCACTTTCTATATATAGACTATAATACTCCCAAGTCGGTCCATAAGTATTTAACATGCTCAACTTACTATACCATTTCTCAAGAGCAACACGAAGAAAATTTTTGGTAAACATGCATGCCATATGCTTTATAGAGGAAACATTGGCAATACAAATGAGACCTCATTGGATCAAATCTCTAGTAAAGTGGCAAACAACCTCGACATGCTTGGTGCACTCACAGAACATGGTCTCATTCGCTAGATGGGTAGATGGCCAGTTCTCACATTGTAGTTCCATTTGCATATAAAGAGACCCAAGTAAATCATTAAATATTACATGAATCCACATCACCTTTAAAGCTGCCTAAGTCATGGTCATGCGCTCGCGATCTGCACTATATCATAGTACCACAACTTGCTTTTACTCTTCTATGTTATAAGACTATTATCTAGAATTGCATAAGCATGCAACATACTTATTGTCAGACAAACATGAAACATCCTGCATGTTGGTATCTTAGCATGCAACAATTTCCTTTGACAAAATTCTAGTGAAGAATATCCCTTTCCTGGAAATCTTGATGTAATCTCAGAACCATCATGATTGCATTCCCAATGAGTATGTGTGGATCTATATGGAATAACTCAATTTCTTAACTACTAAAGAAATGTCTGACATAGTATTGTTCGAATACAACAGTTTTTACACAGGTCTTTCATATTGGATGTTATCTCAAAGCTACTCCTCGTCATTATAAAGGCATGTCTTAGGGTCCATGGTTGTATGTGTTGGCTTAACAACAAGCATGCATGTCTCCGGTAATAAATCAATTGAAAGGCATAAGAGGAGGATGGGAAAATGAATATTCCTGAACGAAAATTTAACAATTTAAAAGTAATAATCAATCATAAAAGCAACCATACATAGATTATACAAGTTCACCTTACATAAAGACTACGTCCTATGCACAAGCTTGGCTTACTTAGGATAAACAAACTGTCACCACAAGACATTTTTCCTCTCGCCTTCAACGAGGAGAGAGTTGTTTCCACTAATGTGGTCAGGGTCCAACCGCGATCATCCCAGATACATTTGTGAATGAAGTTCACAAAATTGATTCCAATTCACAAACTAATGTATATACTTGTACACCTTTGAATTTGTCAATGAAAACTTGCATAATATGTGTAACGTTTTTAAATTTTGAACTTTTAACTTTATATGCCATATTTTGAAATAAAAGCTTAGACAATACTACTTGATCTCAAGACAGTCTTTTCTCGGGTTTAAATATCTGATGCTATTATTATAAGGGTCTTATTACTTAAATATCATCTCCTCTAAGATATTCACTAAGCATGTTATATCTTTAACAATAATAGAAATGATCAGCACTTCACTTGTATATTTGCAAAGATTGGTGATGAGTCAATGTCTGTATTACATTTATATCATTCCATGTCTAAAATAAAGCACATTTGAGTTTACCCCCTACAACTAGAGTTGCGTACTTCTACCAAAAATATCCCGCGACCTCTCCAAGGGTTAATCTTCTGTTTGGGTTGAAATTTTTGGGCACACACCTACACGGTGGAGCACCTTTTTCCTTTCCAAAAAAATCTTCAAAAATGCCTCTTTGTCAAAAATAAAGATAAATACGATTTAACGTGTAGCCTTTTCAAATATACAAAAGAAACTGTGATGCACCAATCAAATCCTCAAGTAGAATATAAACACAAATCGAGAATTAGAGCAACTTCTGTCTCAAAAAGAAGGGAAAACTTGAATGCAAAGAGTCTTTGGAGAGATTATAGATTTATAAGCTTCAGGAATGGTGCTTCCGTGAGTAGTGAACTTAGTAAGAGTTGTAGTGTGTGTTGTGTGGCAGTAGGAAGCTTAGGGATCCTTATATGTTGGTGTTTAGGAGACCCTAAATGATTTAGATGACCGAAAGTTGTAAAGGACAACTAGTAAGGTGCGTTTGGTTCGGGAATAAGCAGGAATAAGGATGGGGAATAAGGAGAATAAGGGTCTATTCTTTGTTCGGTTGGAGGATAGGAATAAGGAGAATAAGGTGAAATAAAGGTAGGTAAGGTGGGATAAAGATAGGAATAAGAGTGAAATAAGATGGAATAATGGGGAATAGTCGTACCACTGGGAACCGTGTTGGGAGGAGAATTGACCCCTTATTCCAGGGCCTATTCTCCAACCAAACAGGACAAATAGCATTGAAGAATGGTGCACATGTATTCAACTCCAATTATCGATACATCACTTGGGTGTGTTATTAGGACTATATAAAAGCCCCACACATCTATTTTTTAATAAGTCTAATATGAAGATCTAACCTAGAGGAGCACTTCTCCTAAGGAGTAGGGAGGTCACCATGATCTGCACGAACTATTTCAATCAATCATCAGTGTTTTTTTGTTCCTTGATGTTACAATAGATAACATCTAACCAATCATTAGAATCTAATTACATGGAAAATGACTGCACTGGATTTTATCAATCCAAAGAGGGCATCAAAGTAGGGTTCAAAGTAATGCTAGGATTTCTCTACGTTTTTCCTACTGCAACCATGTCAAACTAATAAGACTGTTTTTTTCTTTAGCGTAGACCATATGGAATCTGAAAACTCTCAAGATCATGCTCTTATTATCGACCATTCTCCTGAAGAAATTGTGATTTCTGATAGTGGAACAAACCAAGGTGAGAACAAATCCTGTGGAGGTGCTCCTTGTGGTTTCTCTGATGCAGGGACCAATTCTAAAGACGCCAAAGAAAGGCGTGCATCCATGAAGAAGCTACTGATTGCCGTCACTCTCTGCATCCTATTCATGAGCATTGAAGTGGTCGGTGGCATTGCAGCTAACAGCCTTGCAGTTCTAACAGATGCAGCTCATCTTCTTTCTGATGTGGCATCCTTTGCCATCTCCTTGTTTGCATTGTGGGCAGCAGGGTGGGAAGCTACACCGCGGCAAACATTTGGTTTCTTTCGCATCGAGGTACTCGGCGTGTTAGTATCCATGCAACTGATATGGCTCTTGACAGGAATACTGGTGTATGAAGCTATTCTTAGGCTACTCAGTGAGGATCAAGAGGTAAATGGCTTTTTGATGTTTGCAGTGGCGGCCTTTGGATTGGCTGTCAACATTGTGATGGCATTTGTACTTGGTCACGACCATGCAGATGATGGTAACAGTCCTGCACATTCCCATTCCCATGGTTCAGATCATAAGCATGGAAACCAAGTAGACATTCACATCAAAGGGCCCAAGATCGATGAAAGTCAGCAGACTCTGCTAGATCATTCAGAGCATGTCGAAGACCAGCATTCAGACCATGAAAATGTTGAGAAGAAGGGAAAAAATATCAACGTATATAGCGCATATCTTCATGTGCTCGGCGACACCATTCAGAGCATTGGAGTGATGATTGGAGGGGCCATCATATGGTACAAACCAGAGTGGAAGATCATTGATTTGATATGCACTATTTTCTTCTCAGTGATCGTCCTAGCTACCACTATCAGGATGCTGAGGAATGTATTGGAGGTTCTCATGGAGAGCACGCCGCGGGAAATTGATGCAGCAAGAGTAGAGAGGGGGCTATGCGAGACAGAAGGTGTGGTGGCTGTTCATGAGCTGCACATTTGGGCGATAACAGTCGGGAAAGTGCTGCTGGCCTGCCATGTAACTATAACTCCTGAAGCTGATTCTGATGCTGTTCTGAACAGTCTTATAGGATACCTCAACAGGGAGTACAATATCAGTCATGTGACTATACAGATCGAGCGGCAGTAAGTTCTTCTCCTTTCGTGGTTGTTTGTTGCTTTCGAATAAGGTTTATCATCTATACCGCATTTTAATTCCATATAAAGTCTCTGTTGTATTTGTGTCGTGTTTTTTTGTTGGCTTGAGGCAGACTGATCTAACTTGTGAATGTGATGCTTGCATCTGTATTGTAATGAATATGATCTGTATGTTGCTTGTTCGTCTTGAAATGTCCGTACTTATAATGTGTTCATGGTGATTGAAAACACCCAATATAACGTGATTTCCTTCCCGATTGTCTGATCAAATCAAATCTGATTCATTCCAATATCTCATAAAATCATATATCTAACATCATCAACTTCCAGATTTTGATTCATACACGAAAAAATACCCACCAAAATCAGATCAGTCAGATAATGTTTAATTTATATAAACAAAGTAACTGATTTTTTTATATAACTCTTCAAGTAATCAACAAAATTAAAATTACCCACTTTTATTAGTTACATATAATCTAGTTTATGGGGTGGGAATGTTGTCAACTCGATCTTTTATTTAATTGAATTCATGTTGCCTAAGTATAACATGATAACATTTATAAATGTTACAGTATAAGTTATTCATCCCCGGGATTATTGGAGTATGGTTCTTGAAGTTACCTGAATAGGTGATGATGCTTGCTCATTATCTCGTCCTTAGTTTCGCGTGTCGCCTCCTCAAACTATTGGTTACATCAAAGGTGTAACATCCATATTCTAACGAACCCGAACTCGTCCGATTTTGGGTCTAATGAACCCAAAAACGTTGTCAGTCAATACTAAACAACCTAAAACGACCAATTGATCATGAATCAAAAGTCGTTCAAGCAAAATCGACCAAAAATCGGTCGCTTCGTAATACGCGCCGCGAAAAGCCACGACGCAAATTCGGAAACCACGAAAAGAATCGAGATCGTAATTAGATCCGATTTGACGATACGAGACCAACGGAATCGACCGTTCGTCAATCGGAGGTCGTTTGATATTTTTAAATCGTAAAATTTAACCTTAAACAAAATCCGTATCCGAAAATTTCGGGTATTCAAAACCCGATCAAAAGTATATGGATATTATACTCATATTGATCATCGTTCTGAGACGATCAAATTGAGATTTTGCGCGTCGAAATCCGGCTTTCGATGCGCGAATACGGCTGACTTTTGTATCGTAAATAAATACAAATTTTGGTTTAAGAAATAAAAATAAATAAATATTGGTTACAGCAGAGCAGATTCAGATTACTGTCGTTGGTTTTAAACAGCCACATTTGGGCCTTAAAGTTTTCCAACACTTGGCTTTTTATTACATGCCATTTGGCATATAATTATGCCCTCTTTCCCTTATAAATAATCCCCCAAAAGACCCCAAATCTTACGCAGTTCCAGCCGTAAGAGCTCTCCCTCCTCTACCTTTTTTCCCAAAATTTCTCCTTTCATATTCCAACGAAACCCTCATTCCACTTCTCTGCCGTTGGAGACTCCTGGAGCTCCTGCAAAGTCAGCAATTGTTGATGCCATTTCAGCAGTCTCTTGCTGCTGTTTGGAGGGTCTCTTGAAGCCTCCATTTCAGCCATTCTCTCCTCTCATAAAGCTGATGCATGCAAGATATATTCTCCTCCAAAAGCGGATCTAAATAGGTACCTTCCTTCCCCACCATTTGCTGCCACGCATGAAAAATCTATCCTTCCTTTTCCACCTCCTGGTTGCCATACAAATGAATCTCCATAAACTTTGGATTGTTAATCATGTTGGAGTGGCATCGTAAGACAACTCTTTCAATTATCTTCTGTTTCTCAGATTTTTTAAATTATATTATAAGTATGCATGACATATTGAGGCTCGACGTTGGTGTTATTTGTCTATTTTGGAAAAACAGAAAATTTTTCTTAAGCCTGGAAGCACTACTTATGGAGTAATCTTCTGAAAGGAGGGTCGAAAATTTGATTAATTGAATTACTTGAGTACGGATCTTATGACTTTGGGGTTTAATGATTTTTTTTAAATAATATTAAGATTATTTTCCAGTAAATCCAATGCATCTGTGGAAAATTACTTGCATGTTTATCTTATGCTATCTTTCTAAAGGTTAATACCAAGTTATCATATTTGTTGCTGTGTTGTGTTTGAATGGAAAGACGGAACGGTTGCCTTGTTATTTTTATAGAAGTTTGTTGTATTTAACTATAACATGGGACATTGTTAAGTAAATCAATATGTTACGAATCATGTCAGCCACTCTGTTTAGTATATTTATAATTAAAAAAAAAGGAAGAGATCATATTAAGCTGGACTACAACCATAGAAGTGTTATGCAAAATGTAAAGATTATGGTCTGTGACAATTCAAACGGTCAAGTTGTTTTGCCATTATTAAATCAGCCTCCCAAATCAATCCATACTAAAATGAGCTCTTCTCAAAGTATTTTAGTATTGTAGACAAAAAATTTAAGATAAGTAAGATGGTGATGGTAAAACAAATTTTTAAAATACATATATGATTGAAAAAGAGCAGTTGAAGATTTCTTGCATTAGTAATAAACAGAATCTGGCAGAGATTAAATTCCAATATATATATATATATATATATATATAAGACGTAGACTCCCAATTTATGCACCAGCTCTCTATTATTTTGTGAGATGCAAGAATTAATCTAGCATTGAATTAAGATTGGGATTAGATACCTATATAAGTTTCGAGTGATGCGCAACTATTTTTACAAATCCTAAGCTAAATGTTACTATTATATGAACAATATTTTATGCATGTCTGGAAGGTAATCTAAATTAAGTTCCGAGTCTTCCAATCTGAATAATTTATGAAATCTAAATAGGGGTAGCATATGCTATGTTATACTTTGGGATTTTAACAGTATAATGTTGGAAGTACATAATTTGGTGACCCTCTTCAAGTAACTTTCAAGAATTGAAGGGTGGATATGTTGTCTTAAAATGGCGATTGTGAATAACAGTTCCCAATAGATTGATCCGTGAGTTGAATCTTCTAGATCACTAATGATAAGTTGTGGACAAATACCTAGGTTTCAAAAGTTAACAATAAAAGAGGTGGAATGAGATAAGCAGTAAAGGGAGAAAAGATGATGGTGAATAACCAAAGATAATTAATAGGGCCGGTCATCGTGACCTTTACATCTGACCGTGCGAGGGCGCGGTGACCCTCACCTGGGCGGAGGAAAGGAAGCCCAGTTAGGGCAGCGGCCGCCAAGTGCGCGGGTCTAGGATCTCAGTCCCTTTTCGGTTTTTACGCGAGCTCGCAGTGTTTTTACGCCTCGTTGGGATCCAGACTTTAGACCAGTTCCGCTGACCCTGTTTTAGGATGCCCAGGCGGGGGATCCTGGTTTTTCAGCTTTACGTACGAGCTCGGTTGCTCGTACTAGTCGGGCTGTTTTTCTAGAGCGACTTTTCTAGGGAGTCTCTCTCACCCGTCTCAGTGGCGTAGTTGGAGAATAGACCTATCCCTCTATTGGACCGCGCTTCCAATTAGAGGGCGAGACGGAAGAGCCATTTGTAGGCTTCTTCACCGCTTGAGTTACTTCACCAACAGACTGGCGATTCTATATCTAGATCATCCATATCTACATCTACATCATCTGGAGTTATATCTGAAACATTGGAATTAAGAATTTGAGGAGTTACGATCAAAAGTTAGGGTTAGTAGGAAATGACTATTCTCTCTACCCAATAATTTAGATAAATTAATAGATCTTTCAAATCATAACTTTTCCATTATCACTCACCAACGTGATCTCTGAATAGATATGTGCTCACACTCAGACACTCATGAATACTCAAGTATTATAAAGTATGTCACATGTGGAAAATGCTGGGGTATGGGACAAACATTTGAGATGTTTACAAGTAGCCTGAAAAACCTTTTTCATTTGCAAAGTAGAAATAAATTTTAAATTGAGTTGTTCTTGCCTCTCTACTTGCTTTCTTTTGTAAATAATAAATGCATGTTATTTTATATAAGTTTTTGGGGGGGTACCAGCAACCGCTGACGCCTTTTCTTTCCTAACATGTTTGGCAGGCAAACAGCATGCAGCTCAGTAGCTATACATGCTTCCTGGAGACAGAGTTTATACCTGACGGTATGAATTACTTTGTCTCAGTTTTTGTTCAGATAATGATGTAAATGTTATCTCTTTTGTATCACACTTTGGGATATATGTTGTAAATGGAAGATCCTTGTACATGTTGAAAACAGATATGAATATTAATGAAAAGAATTTTGGTGCCATATTGTCTCTTTTACTTGTGGTCATGTATTGAGAATGAATGTCATAGTTGCGAGAAAAATTTTCCCTGTATTTTTGCGACTGGTGCGATTAAGCATGAATGATATCTTGCGAATTGCGCGTAAACGGGTACCCGGATCCTGAGGGGTTCACAATTTGGTATCAGAGCAGTGGTACCCCGATACGCACATTCGCGATATTACAATTCCGATCGCATTAAGTTCTCGAATAGCGACAGTCTACCGACTTGTCGTGAGTTCGAAAAGGGAAATATGACATTCATATTCAATAACCACAGATGTCACCAAGTTCATTAATTTTCATCTTATATCCCAAGAAAAGAAAAGCATTTATGATAAATCTATGTCTAGGGCATCCTTATGACTAATTATGGTTCTCATGCAGAGCCATGGCATCTCGACCAGGTCAGGATACTTCTGATCAGCTGGCACGCATACTGAGCGCACTTACCGATCTTCAGCAGCAGCAGGCTGCTATGAGAGGCCATCAGGAGCAGATATTGGCCCAGCAGACTGAGATTGCCGATAGGCAGACGGACATGGAGATGAGGTTTGAGGACCTGTCAGATTTCACGTACTATCCATCCCAGGATGGGATACGACAGGACCAGCACCAGTCCGTTGAGGTGGAGCAACCTCATCCTGATGATCCACTAGAGGACATTCCAGAGCATGGAGCTGAGGAGGATGCAGACTTAGACAGGGAGCAGGACCCTGTTGACCTTGCTGACGAGGATGCACACGAGTATGCAGCCATTCACAGGCACCAGTCAGTCTTCACTTCTTATCAGCGAGCCAACATACCCTTGTTCGAGGGCACAGGTCCACCAGATGACGCTGAGCAGTGGCTGAAGAGAGTAATGAAGGTGCTCAGGGCGATTCATGCGCCACGAAACACGTGGCTATCTTTCATAGAGTATTCACTGACAGACTTCGCCGAGCGATGGTGGGAGGCCGTAGTGTCCGAGTTAGGCCGAGAGCCTACTTGGAACGATTTTGCGACGAGGTTCAGAGCCCACTTCTTTTCTGCGAAGTGGAAGGAGTCCCAGCGCCGACTGTTTGCAGAGCTTCGTCAGGGACAGATGACAGCCAGGGATTACTTTATCAGATATACAGAGTTGTCACGACATACACGAGCAGCTGGCGCATTTCCAGAAGAGAATCTGGAAAAGTTCATTGGTGGCATGCGAGAGGAAGTACAGGAGAAGCTGGCTGGACTACACATCACTTCTATCTCCGAGGCTACCGATGCTGCGGAGAAGTTCGAGGACATCAGAGGGAGACGTTACGGGAGCTCGTCTGGAGCACCGCCTAGACCGCGACGATATTTTGGGCCGATACGTCGACCGTTTCAGCAGCAGAGGTCAGCCAGACGGTTCCGACCTACAGGTTCGACATTCTCTAGCAGTGCTCGCTCTTCTCCATCGACTACTCTAGGAGGAGCACTTGCCGGACGAGGTACAGAGTCCACTCGACCATCTGGGTCGCAGCGAGCAGATAGACCACCTGCAGGATCAGCTCGGAGCACGGACACAGCTACTCCATCTACTCGACCAGTCCGGTGTTACCGATGTCACGAGTGGGGACATTACCGAGCACAGTGCCCACAGGCTTCTGGCGAGCCTCAGCCACAACCTTTACAGTCACAGCCTCAGACACAGCGTTCGGGGAGTTTCCGTGGCAGGAACTCCAACTTTAGGCGACAGCAGCCGAGACAGACACAGAGTGTGGCAGGGTCTAGTGCTGCATCAGCTAGGCAGGGACAGTTACATGCCGTTACTGAGGAGCAGGCACGTTCAGCGGCTACTGTAGTGAAAGGTATGGTCTCAGTCTTGGGCCGACCTTTCCATGTTTTATTTGATTCCGGCGCAACACACTCTTTTCTTGCTTCGAGGTTGCTTGCATCTTTAGGTAGAGTTGCAGAGACGCTATCATCTCCATATCACATCTGAGGGCCAGGTGGCCAGTTGTTTGTCATATCCCTCATAGTCATGCACTTGCCCGTACTGATTGGCGGTCACGAGATGATCGCAGATTGTTTACTTCTGCAGCTCGACGAGTTCGACTTGATTTTGGGCATGGATTGGCTATCTACTCATCATGCACTAGTTGATTGTTTTAAGAAGACAGTTGTCTTCAGAATTCCTGGTTTACCGGAGTTCACCTTTGAGGGTGCTATACATGACTCCACTATGGAGTACATTTCAGTGTTGCGAGCACAACGACTTGTTGATCAGGGTTGCGATTCATACCTTGCATTTGTTCGGGAGATATCTGATCAGGAGCCGATGATACAGGACATCAGAGTGGTATCCGAATATCCAGATGTGTTCCCTGATGAGCTACCAGGATTACCTCCTAAGAGAGAGATCGAGTTCGAGATCACATTGTTGCCAGATACACAGCCGATCTCTATGGCACCTTATCGTATGGCACCAGCCGAGTTGAGGGAGCTGAAGGTGCAGTTGCAGGAGTTGCTTGATTTGGGATTCGTGAGGCCGAGCACTTCACCTTGGGGTGCTCCGGTTCTATTTGTCAAGAAGAAGGATGGATCCATGAGGTTATGCATCGATTACAGGCAGCTGAACAAGAGAACGGTGAAAAACCGTTATCCCTTGCCGCGCATTGATGATTTGTTCGACCAACTCCAGGGATCTTCGGTTTTCTCGAAGGTCGATCTTCGCTCAGGCTACCATCAGCTGAGGATTCGCGAGTCGGACATTCCGAAGACAGCCTTCAGGACTCGATATGGACACTACGAGTTTGTGGTGATGCCGTTTGGGCTCACCAATGCACCTGCGGCTTTCATGGATATGATGAACCGTATCTTCCGTCCATACTTGGACAAGTTTGTAGTGGTGTTTATCGATGATGTACTCATCTATTCACGGAATGAAGGGGATCATGCTAATAATTTGCGGATCGTCTTAGATACATTACGGGAGCACAAGCTATATGCCAAGTTGAGTAAGTGTGAGTTCTGGTTATCCCAGGTCTCGTTTCTCGGGCATATCATTTCTGGGGCAGGTATCGTGGTTGATCCTGCAAAGATTGAGGCAGTCATGTCATGGGAGCAACCCAAGACAGTTACACAGATTCGGAGCTTCCTCGGACTAGCGGGCTATTACAGACGCTTTGTCAACGGATTTTCCCGCATCGTTCGTCCTCTGACACGACTGACGCAGAAGGGAGTTCCATTTATTTGGGACGATTCATGTGAGCAGGCCTTCCAGACACTGAAGGAGAGGTTGACCACATCGCCTATTCTTGCTCTTCCTTCAGGCACTCAGGACTATGCAGTCTACACGGATGCATCTGGAGAAGGTCTAGGAGCAGTGGTTATGCAGAGAGGACAGGTGATTGCTTACGCATCACGATAGTTGAGATCGCACGAGCGGAACTACCCCACACATGACTTAGAGTTGGCGGCAGTTGTCTTCGCCTTGAAGATCTGGCGCCACTATCTATATGGGGTGAATTTCGAGATCTTCACAAACCACAAGAGCTTGAAGTACATATTTGATCAGAAAGAACTGAACATGAGGCAGCGCAGATGGCTCGAGCTGCTGAAGGATTATGATTGCACGATCTCTTACCATCCTGGTAAGGGAAACGTGGTGGCTGATGCACTCAGCAGGAGAGCGCATGCTGATGGTACGTCGAACTGGCTATATACATGGGATACGCTTGCCGCTTTGACCGATTGGCATCCTCAGGAGAGCGCATCCATTTCTACTGCCGTGCCTCCACGATACAGCAGTCTTTGGGATCGTATTGTAGAAGGCCAGAAGACTGATCCTTGGATTCATGATAGATACATGCGCGCCGTCAAGGACGAATTTGATGACTTTGTTGTGATGGAGTCTATTTTATGGAAGACAGGACGGGTAGTTGTGCCCAATGATGAGCAGCTTCGCAGAGACATTCTGGATGAGGCACACAGTTCACGGTTATCTATCCATCCAGGCAGTACGAAGATGTACCGTGATCTGCGTCGACATTTCTGGTGGGATGGGATGAAGCGCGATGTGGCGCTACATGTTAGCAGATGCATGACCTGTCAGATGGTCAAGGCTGAGCACAGGAGACCACCAGGATTACTGCAGTCTCTCCCCATTCCCGAGTGGAAGTGGGAGAGCATTTCTATGGATTTTGTCACGGGATTACCGAAGACATCAGGCGGCCATGATTCCATATGGGTCGTTGTTGATAGGTTGACCAAGTCAGCCCATTTCATACCTGTCAACACGACTTATACTCCATCTAGGTTGGCCAAGCTCTATGTGCAGAACATTATCAGGCTGCACGGTATACCACGAGAGGTGGTGTCTGACAGGGATTCGAGATTTACATCTCACTATTGGCATCAGTTCATGTCAGCACTACAGACAGAGCTGAAGATGAGTTCTGCTTATCATCCACAGACAGACGGGTAGAGTGAGCGCACCATTCAGACACTTGAGGATCTACTTCGCGCATGCACTTTGGAGTGGAAAGGGTCCTGGAAGGACCATTTGCCTTTGGTGGAATTCACGTACAACAACAGCTATCACTCCAGTATTGGCATGGCACCATTCGAGGCCCTATACGGGCGGAGATGCCTCACACCTCTCAGTTGGCGTGAGGTAGGTGATCATGCTTTATATTCCTTGGATCTCTTGGAGGAGACTGCGAGAGCTGTTGATCTTGTGAGACGGAGGCTTCTGACGGTACAAAGCCGCCAGAAGAGCTATGCGGATCGTCGGAGGAGAGACTTAGAATTCTAGGTAATCTAATTAATTCGTCTTCATCTATGACATATATATATGTCCAAAATTAATCTCATATTAATGACACTCCTATCGATTATAGGTTGGAGATTGGGTATTTTTGCGAGTATCTCCCATGAAAGGAGTGCAGAGATTCGGTGTTCGTGGCAAGTTGGCGCCGCGATATGTTGGACCTTTTGAGATTCTGGCTAGAGTAGGGAAAGTGGCATACCGAGTAGCCCTTCCTCCACATCTTTCTGCTATTCATGATGTTTTCCACATATCCAATCTGAGGAAGTATGTCCACGACCCTCGACACATTATCAGTTACGAGAATCTCGATGTAGAACCGGATCTGACTTATGAGGAGAAGCCAGTTCAGATACTTGACCGTGCTGTGAAGAAGCTTCGCAGCAAGGAGATTTCATTGGTCAAGGTTTTGTGGCACCGACACGGCGTCAAAGAGGCGACGTGGGAGACCGAAGCCGGCATGCGGGCACGATACCCGCAGCTTTTCTGAGGTAATAACCGGAGCAAGCTTTTGTAATAAAATATTTGTGCAAATATATGGCTTGATTGCTCTTTGAGGTTTTTATGGGTTCCAAACCGTTTGAGGTTTTTATGACTATAAGAAATCAAACAAGACAACTAATAACCTTAACTCGAGTCTCGAGGACGAGACTCCCTTTGAAGTTTTTATATTTGTAACATCCATATTCTAACGAACCCGAACTCGTCCGATTTTGGGTCTAATGAACCCAAAAACGTTGTCAGTCAATACTAAACAACCTAAAACGACCAATTGATCATGAATCAAAAGTCGTTCAAGCAAAATCGATCAAAAATCGGTCGCTTCGTAATACGCGCCGCGAAAAGCCGCGATGCAAATTCGGAAACCACGAAAAGAACCGAGATCGTAATTAGATCCGATTTGACGATACGAGACCAACGGAATCGACCGTTCGTCAATCGGAGGTCGTTTGATATTTTTAAATCGTAAAATTTAACCTTAAACAAAATCCGTATCCGAAAATTTCGGGTATTCAAAACCCGATCAAAAGTATATGGATATTATACTCATATTGGTCATCGTTCTGAGACGATCAAATTGAGATTTTGCGCGTCGAAATCCGGCTTTCGATGCGCGAATACGGCTGACTTTTGTATCGTAAATAAATACAAATTTTGGTTTAAGAAATAATAATAAATAAATATTGGTTACAGCAGAGCAGATTCAGATTACTGTCGTTGGTTTTAAACAACCACATTTGGGCCTTAAAGTTTTCCAACACTTGGCTTTTTATTACATGCCATTTGGCATATAATTAGGCCCTCTTTCCCTTATAAATAATCCCCCAAAAGACCCCAAATCTTACGCAGTTCCAGCCGTAAGAGCTCTCCCTCCTCTACCTTTTTCCCCAAAATTTCCCCTTTCATATTCCAACGAAACCCTCATTCCACTTCTCTGCCGTTGGAGACTCCTGGAGCTCCTGCAAAGTCAGCAATTGTTGATGCCATTTCAGCAGTCTCTTGCTGTTGTTTGGAGGGTCTCTTGAAGCCTCCATTTCAGCCATTCTCTCCTCTCATAAAGCTGCTGCATGCAAGATATATTCTCCTCCAAAAGCGGATCTAAATAGGTACCTTCCTTCCCCACCATTTGCTGCCACGCATGAAAAATCTATCCTTCCTTTTCCACCTCCTGGTTGCCATACAAATGAATCTCCATAAACTTTGGATTGTTAATCATGTTGGAGTGGCATCGTAAGACAACTCTTTCAATTATCTTCTGTTTCTCAGATTTGTTAAATTATATTATAAGTATGCATGACATATTGAGGCTCGACGTTGGTGTTATTTGTCTATTTTGGAAAAACAGAAAATTTTTCTTAAGCCTGGAAGCACTACTTATGGAGTAATCTTCTGAAAGGAGGGTCGAAATTTTGATTAATTGAATTACTTGAGTACAGATCTTATGACTTTGGGGTTTAATGATTTTTTTAAATAATATTAAGATTATTTTCCAGTAAATCCAATGCATCTGTGGAAAATTACTTGCATGTTGATCTTATGCTATCTTTCTAAAGGTTAATACCAAGTTATCATATTTGTTGCTGTGTTGTGTTTGAATGGAAAGACGGAACGGTTGCCTTGTTATTTTTATAGAAGTTTGTTGTATTTAACTATAACATGGGACATTGTTAAGTAAATCAATATGTTACGAATCATGTCAGCCACTCTGTTTAGTATATTTATAATTAAAAAAAAGGAAGAGATCATATTAAGCTGGACTACAACCATAGAAGTGTTATGCAAAATGTAAAGATTATGGTCTGTGACAATTCAAACAGTCAAGTTGTTTTGCCATTATTAAATCAGCCTCCCAAATCAATCCATACTAAAATGAGCTCTTCTCAAAGTATTTTAGTATTGTAGACAAAAAATTTAAGATAAGTAAGATGGTGATGGTAAAACAAATTTTTAAAATACATATATGATTGAAAAAGAGCAGTTGAAGATTTCTAGCATTAGTAATAAACAGAATCTGGCAGAGATTAAATTCCAATATATATATATATATATATATATATATATATATAAGACATAGACTCCCAATTTATGCACCAGCTCTCTATTATTTTGTGAGATGCAAGAATTAATCTAGCATTGAACTAAGATTGGGATTAGATACCTATATAAGTTTCGAGTGATGCGCAACTATTTTTACAAATCCTAAGCTAAATGTTACTATTATATGAACAATATTTTATGCATGTCTGGAAGGTAATCTAAATTAAGTTCCGAGTCTTCCAATCTGAATAATTTGTGAAATCTAAATAGGGGTAGCATATGCTATGTTATACTTTGGGATTTTAACAGTATAATGTTGGAAGTACATAATTTGGTGACCCTCTTCAGGTAACTTTCAAGAATTGAAGGGTGGATATGTTGTCTTAAAATGGTGATTGTGAATAACAGTTCCCAATAGATTGATCCGTGAGTTGAATCTTCTAGATCACTAATGATAAGTTGTGGACAAATACCTAGGTTTCAAAAGTTAACAATAAAAGAGGTGGAATGAGATAAGCAGTAAAGGGAGAAAAGATGATGGTGAATAACCAAAGATAATTAATAGGGCCGGTCATCGTGACCTTTACACATGACCGTGCGAGGGCGCGGTGACCCTCACCTGGGCGGAGGAAAGGAAGCCCAGTTAGGGTAGCGACCGCCAAGTGCGCGGGTCTAGGATCCCAGTCCCTTTTCGGTTTTTACGCGAGCTCGCAGTGTTTTTACGCCTCGTTGGGATCCAGACTTTAGACCAGTTCCGCTGACCCTGTTTTAGGATGCCCAGGCGGGGGATCCTGGTTTTTCAGCTTTACGTACGAGCTCGGTGGCCCGTACTAGTCGGGCTGTTTTTCTAGAGCGACTTTTCTAGGGAGTCTCTCTCACCCGTCTCAGTGGCGTAGTTGGAGAATAGACCTATCCCTCTATTGGACCGCGCTTCCAATTAGAGGGCGAGACGGAAGAGCCATTTGTAGGCTTCTTCACCGCTTGAGTTACTTCGCCAACAGACTGGCGATTCTATATCTAGATCATCCATATCTACATCTACATCATCTGGAGTTATATCTGAAACATTGGAATTAAGAATTTGAGAAGTTACGATCAAAAGTTAGGGTTAGTAGGAAATGACTATTCTCTCTACCCAATAATTTAGATAAATTAATAGATCTTTCAAATCATAACTTTTCCATTATCACTCACCAACGTGATCTCTGAATAGATATGTGCTCACACTCAGACACTCATGAATACTCAAGTACTATAAAGTATGTCACATGTGGAAAATGCTGGGGTATGGGACAAACATTTGAGATGTTTACAAGTAACCTGAAAAACCTTTTTCATTTGCAAAGTAGAAATAAATTTTAAATTGAGTTGTTCTTGCCTCTCTACTTGCTTTCTTTTGTAAATAATAAATGCCTGTTATTTTATATAAGTTTTTGGGGGGTACCAGCAACCGCTGACGCCTTTTCTTTCCTAACATGTTTGGCAGGCAAACAGCCTGCAGCTCAGTAGCTATACATGCTTCCTGGAGACAGAGTTTATACCCGACGGTATGAATTACTTTGTCTCAGTTTTTGTTCAGATAATGATGTAAATGTTATCTCTTTTGTATCACACTTTGGGATATATGTTGTAAATGGAAGATCCTTGTACATGTTGAAAACAGATATGAATATTAATGAAAAGAATTTTGGTGCCATATTGTCTCTTTTACTTGTGGTCATGTATTGAGAATGAATGTCATAGTTGCGAGAAAAATTTTCCCTTTATTTTTGCGACTGGTGCGATTAAGCATGAATGATATCTTGCGAATTGCGCGTAAACGGGTACCCGGATCCTGAGGGGTTCACAAGAGGACCTTCGCCAAAGGAATCATCTTGTTCCTCAACTATCGCTCCTTGCGATCAAGAATCTCTATCGCTTCATATTGATATATTAGGTTTGTATACACAACAAGTCTATCATAAGTGATCACATGAGTCATGTCATGCTTATATTTTATCAGGCTAAAACATGAAATGCATCGGTACAACAGACAAGTTAGGTGGAAGAGCTAAATGTTATGTCAAACTCTCGATTATTTTCGATCTCAAATGGTCCAGTATATATTGGAGCCAACTTGCCCTTATTCCAAACCCTTTATATATATATCCTTTTATAGCTTACATACGGAAAAAATACAAACTCTCTCATCTGAAACTCCAGGTCTCTATCTTCGATGATCTGCATTACTCTTCATATTGATTTGATCCTCCCTTATCCCGTGTCGAGGTCTCCACAATCTCCTTATTCTTCTTCAGTTCCTCTGATTAATATCAATGGTTTCCCCACCTTGACCCAACAAGTCAGGGTGCAACATCCCTGCCCATAAAAGTGCCTCAAAAGTAATGTAAGCTATTGTTGTATGCAAATTTGACCAAAGAAAGGTGATCCATCCAAGATCCTACCATTCAGGCATGCAATACCTCAAAAGATCCTCCAATGTACGAATGGTGTGCTCACTATGGCTATCTTCCTGGGGATGGCACGTCGTATTGATGTTGATAGTGTTGCTTAGCTGATGGAGACTGTCAAAATCTACTTGTGAGTTGCAACCATCTATCAGAGATAATA